>WAAG01045043.1:95192-187837 GCA_013390105.1 Tichodroma muraria
GTGCGCGTCGGGCTTGCGGAAGAAGGCCTCCGACTTGACGTACAGCGGGAGGTTGCAGTAGTCACCTGCCGAGGGAAGAGCAGGCAGGTGAGGCTTTGGAGGGACCCTCTTGCCCCCCACCCTCCGGACATGCTGGCGTTGGGCGACAGAGAACAAGTTGGGCTACGGAGAACCTGGGCTACGGTGAATGTGTTGGGCTACGGTGAATGTGTTGGGCCATGGAGAACCTGTGCCATGGAGAACCTGTGCCGTGGAGAACCTGGGCTGTGGAGGATGCGTTGTGCTGTACAGGTCCTGCTGAAGAGGGAGAACGCGTTGTGCTATAAAGAATGTGCCACCTCATCATCCCAAAATTGTCCCGCTCCGCGCAACGCCTGGGATGCGTCAAGCGTTCAACGCTGCACACAATGACCTGTAATGTGTTGTGATGTAATAGTGTTAGTTACATAACGTTAAATGTGAGGCGATAAATATTACCCTGTGATGCAATGCTGAACGTACAGTAATACGGTATTATAACAGTAATAACGTGATGCTGAAGCTCTGACAATAACAGGCACAGATCCCCTTCTGTAAAGTACGGTGGGGAATGTTCCTTGTACTCTTGTCCTGCCAGCACCCGGCAGTGGGATGTGGTGTGTCCCACACCTGGCTTTACTCTGCCAAGGTGAGTGGCTGTGCTGCCATAAACCACGGCTTCTGCTGCGCTGTGTTATGGCATTGTCTATAGTTAGTGCCCTAATTTAAGGGTTTTATGTCTATGTGTGGATAAGACCCCGTGTTGTTATATGGGCTGTTATCGGTGTTATAGGGTTTTATTTCTGTTCTATTACACTATTCCCTTTGTGTTCTACAGCATCACCTCCAGCTGTAGGGCCTTAATTTAAGGATTTATATGTCCATGGATGTAAAACCCTGTTATTAGCTTGCCATTTATATTTGCAATATATAACACCTCTAGCCATAGAGCATTGCTCCTTTAATTGTATATATTGTGCAGTGTGTTCTGTAAGGGCACGTTCCTCTCTTCAAAGGATGTGGAGGGAATGTATTGCAGGATCTGTGGTGTTAATATAGGATACAGCACATATATATGGGATTATAGGTATTAGTACTTTCATTTAAGGAGTTCTGGTTATGTGTATATATATATATAAACTTTTACATGAAAGATATAATTTTATATATATAAATATGTACATAAATCTATCTATAAATACATTTAATTTTTTATATTTAAAATATTAAAAAATTCTATATAGATATATACATANAAATATATAAAAATTATATAGTTAAATATATTGAAATTTTATAATGTATTTATTTATATATATTTTATATATTTATATATGTGTATATATATAAGGCCCTGCATTATATATATTATATTGTCTCTTACAGGTGTTATATTTGTGTTGTTATAGCACTATTGCCTTAAATCTTGTACGCTTTGTAATAGATTCTGTAAATTCCATTTTTTTAAGGTTACAGTGGTGTTATACCTAATACACTCTGTGCTGCTTAAACTATGCCACAAAAATACGTGGTCTAAGTTGCAGAGAAAGATGATCCCATTATATTGTGCGTTATATGATCAGTAAATTAATTAACTATCAATTCCCACCAATGTATTTTTTAAATACCTTGCGGGTGTTGTTTTATTTTTAAGTAATAAAACTCATGGAGGGTGGGAGATTGTCAGGGTTCTAGCACTAAGGATAAGGAAGAAATACTGAGGAATACCAAGGAATACTGATGAACACTAAAGCAGGGGGAAAAATAAACACTGATAAACGCTGATGAATACTAAAAACAAGTCAGGGAAATACAGAGAACACAAAGAACAGGGAAGATACTGAGGGTCTGGGGCAGTGCTAAAAAATGGGGGGGAATAACAAGGAATACTGACGGACATTGAAAAATGGTAACGAATACTAAGGAAGGGGAAGGAGCAGTAAAGAAGTGCCAAGGATTCTAAAAAATGGGAAGGAACGGAAAGGAGTAGCTAGGGATACTAAAAAATGGGAAGGAATCCTAAAGAATGGAAAGGAGCAGTAAAGAGTAGCCAGGGATACTGACAAATGGGAAAGAATAATTAAAAAAACATGGGGAAATAGCAAGGGATGTGGAAAGAACAGTAAGGAATGCTACCAAATAGGAAGGAATACTGAAAAATGGGAAGGAACAGTAAAATACAGGGGAAAAAATGCTAAGGTATGGGAAGGGATACTAAAGAATGGGGAGAAATACCAAGGAACTGGGAAAATAATACCAAAGATTGGGTGGAATACCAAGGAATGGATGGAGTACCAAGGAAAGGATGAAACACCAAGAAATGGGGAACAACATTAGGCAGCGGGGAGAGAAGGTTACAGCATGGGGAGAAATACCAGGAATGCCGAGGAATACAGGACTGGGAAGGCCTCCTAGGGGTTTTGGGAAGCTCTGGGGCGCTGAGGCCAGGCAGGACCCCCACAGAGCCCACGTGAACCTACTCTTGCTGGCGCGGTGTGGGATGGGCACGGCCACGCCCTTGCCCCGCTCGCTGTCCTGGGGCTTGGGCGGGGAGGCGGTGAAGCGGCAGATGCCGGGCTCGGACGGGGTGCTCATGGAGGTCATGCTGTCGGCGTTGTCCGTGGTGCCCGTGGTCATCTGGTCCGAGGAGCTGTCGGAGATGAAGCACTCGGTGATCTCGAACTTGGCGTGCTGCAGCTGCTCCTCCAGCTTGGCGTGCTCGTAGGCGCGCGCCAGCTCCTCGTAGGTGGACGAGGCGCTCTCGGTGGACACCATGCTGTTCCGCCCCTTGTCTGTGGGGAGAGGATGCGTCACCGACCTGCGAGTTCCCCCTGGCACGGGAATGCTTTTTCCACGTCATGGGAATTCCCAGGTCATCACTGCTGGGACACACCTGGCCACCTTCAAGGCCAGGTTGGACAGGACATGGAGCAACCCAGTCTAGTGGAAGGGTGGAAAAAGATGAGCAATAAGGTCCCTTCCACCCCAAACCACTTTGTTTTTTAATGATTGTATCTGTCCCAATAGCTGGGCATGGCCCTGCTTCTCAGAGCCACCAACTCACGGTCCCACAATCCCACTGTAAGTTCTGCAGTCACCCTGAACTCGCAGTTCGGGGTCTCTGTGTGCCCCAAAGCAGCAGACTCCTGCCAGCAGCAGTGCCAGGGAGGCTGTGGCCCTGCATACCTGTGTCCTGCGAGAGGCTGGCACTGTAGCTGTCACTCTCGGTGACCGTGATGCCGTGCTGGGAGCCCACTGTCCTCCAGTCCGAGGTGAGGGTCCGCGCGGGGGTGGACGCCTGGCACTTGGTGAGTGTCCACTGGCTGGAGTACCGGTTGCGGGTGCTGTGCGCAGACTTCACGCTCTTCCTCGACACGGGGTCTACGGCACACGGGTGACAGAGTCACGGTGGCTGCCCTCCACTCACAGCCAGGATGCTGTCCCCTCTCCCTGGAGCGCTGCCTACCCCTTCTGCCTCCCCAGCGGCTGCTTTTGGGCACAGCCGGTGCTGGAGGACAGTTCTCCCACACCTGCCCCGTGTGCACAACCCCAGCACAGCCGGCCCGGCCCCACACACTCACTGGTGCCGGGGCGGATGTCGGACATGTCGATGAGGGGCCCCGTGTTCTGGATCAGGGCCGGGTGATGCAGAGACACGCCCGTGCAGAAGCTCTGGGGNGGAGATGAAGCACTCGGTGATCTCGAACTTGGCGTGCTGCAGCTGCTCCTCCAGCTTGGCGTGCTCGTAGGCGCGCGCCAGCTCCTCGTAGGTGGACGAGGCGCTCTCGGTGGACACCATGCTGTTCCGCCCCTTGTCTGTGGGGAGAGGATGCGTCACCGACCTGCGAGTTCCCCCTGGCACGGGAATGCTTTTTCCACGTCATGGGAATTCCCAGGTCATCACTGCTGGGACACACCTGGCCACCTTCAAGGCCAGGTTGGACAGGACATGGAGCAACCCAGTCTAGTGGAAGGGTGGAAAAAGATGAGCAATAAGGTCCCTTCCACCCCAAACCACTTTGTTTTTTAATGATTGTATCTGTCCCAATAGCTGGGCATGGCCCTGCTTCTCAGAGCCACCAACTCACGGTCCCACAATCCCACTGTAAGTTCTGCAGTCACCCTGAACTCGCAGTTCGGGGTCTCTGTGTGCCCCAAAGCAGCAGACTCCTGCCAGCAGCAGTGCCAGGGAGGCTGTGGCCCTGCATACCTGTGTCCTGCGAGAGGCTGGCACTGTAGCTGTCACTCTCGGTGACCGTGATGCCGTGCTGGGAGCCCACTGTCCTCCAGTCCGAGGTGAGGGTCCGCGCGGGGGTGGACGCCTGGCACTTGGTGAGTGTCCACTGGCTGGAGTACCGGTTGCGGGTGCTGTGCGCAGACTTCACGCTCTTCCTCGACACGGGGTCTACGGCACACGGGTGACAGAGTCACGGTGGCTGCCCTCCACTCACAGCCAGGATGCTGTCCCCTCTCCCTGGAGCGCTGCCTACCCCTTCTGCCTCCCCAGCGGCTGCTTTTGGGCACAGCCGGTGCTGGAGGACAGTTCTCCCACACCTGCCCCGTGTGCACAACCCCAGCACAGCCGGCCCGGCCCCACACACTCACTGGTGCCGGGGCGGATGTCGGACATGTCGATGAGGGGCCCCGTGTTCTGGATCAGGGCCGGGTGATGCAGAGACACGCCCGTGCAGAAGCTCTGGGGGTTCACCGCCTGGCTGAACTCCGTGTCGGTCACCGGGATCGTGGCTTTGTCATCCCCTGTGGGAGGCAGCTGGAGCTCAGACCTCTCTCCGGCCAGGCACTGTAGGCACCTGCTGGCCCACGCTCAGTCCATCCATGGGACCCCAGCACTCCGGGGCAGCAGGGGATGGGAGCTTTGCCTGTGCTTACCCAGCTGCTTGATGCCCTCCTTGTCCTCGATGAGGAGCTGCACCCGCGGGATGTCGATGTGCAGGCGGGGGCCCTGTGGGGGCCCCTTCACCGGCGTGTCAAAGCTGCGGTTATTCTTGCTGTGAGGTGAGAGGGGACGCAGACCCGCCCATTACCGGACAGAGCCCCGGCGGCTCCGGCCTGGCACGGGCTGGGGATTGCCACCAGCCAACCCACCTGGGGCTCAGCTCTGCCCAGGCAAGCTCCAGTGTGGCTGCTGGGACCCTCGGGCAGGCAGGAGCAGCCAGGAGCACTCGGCTTCTGTGCTACAGTCACTGCCACAGCCTTCACAGGTGTGAGCGTGAGAAGGTCTGAAACTGAGGGCTGCACCTGGGCTTAAAAGCAGCCACGACCACCCCCAGCACCACCTATTCCCCTGCCTGCCCACCCAGTCCCAGCCACAGGCAGATGCGAGACTCACCTGATCAGCATTTCCGCCAAACTCTTCGCATCTGTGCAGGAGACAGACACAAAAACCAAGAAGTTTTTTGTAAGGGAGCAGTTTAGGACACAACGAGGCAGTCCAGGAACACAGTCTGGGCTCCCGTGTGCTGTGCCTCTGAATCCCATCTCACCTCGAAGCCTCTTCAGCCGCTTCTCCTTCCTCTTCTTGCGGATGATGAAGAGCAGGGCCACTCCCAGCGTGGCCAGGATCACAGGGCAGGCGATGGTGAAGAGCTTCTTCACATCGTCACCTTCCCCTTGGGCAGACTTGATCGGGGGGATGGTGCCTAGGGCAGAGCACGGGCGGGTGGGCACTCAGCACGCCGGGGACCCCCTGGTCGGGTGGCACTTCCCCAGCCCGTGTCCCCACTCACTGCCGTCGTAGTCCAGCGTGGCGAACTGCGTGGTCTCGTTGCCGCAGCCGGCGCTGTTGCAGGCCTTCATGCGCAGCTCGTACCAGGTGGCCTCGCGCAGCTCGGTCAGGAACACCTCGCTGGAGCTGTTGGTGCGCAGGCTCTGCCACACCCAGTTGCCCTTGGGCCGGTACTCCAGGACGATGGCGGTGATGGGGCAGCCCCCGCTGCTCCAGCCCTGCAGGTTCAGCCTGGCGTGCGTGGAGTTGATGTGCGTGAAGAGGTGCTGGTCCTTGCTGAAGGAGGGCTCTGCGGGAGAGGAGCTGTCAGGAGGGTGGGGAGGGGACCCCCGTGTCCTCCGGCGGGGCAGGGACACCACAGTCCAGGCTCACCTCTGCCGTGGGTCTTGGCCTCGATGATCTCGCTGATGCGGCCGGCGCCCACGCTGTTCTTGGCTGCCAGCTTCACCTTGTACCAGGTGCCACACTTGAGGCTCTCCAGCTTGAAGGAGCGCTCCGAGGAGCTGATGAACACGTCCTTCCACTCCTCGCTGTTGTCCACCGAGTACTGGAGCACGAAGCCTGTGGGAGCAAGGAGGGGGCACCTCTGGTTGAAGGGGTTATGGCTGGCACAAAGCCTGTGCCCAAGTCCAGCACAGCCTTGCAGTGCCAGGGCACCCATCATGCACCAATTCCTGCACTACTCCACGCTCATGAGTGCTGGTGGAAACTGCCTGCTCTGCCCACCACACAGAGCCAGGCAGGAGCCATGGACAGGAGGAGCTTGGGCACATCCAGAACTTCCTGAGCGCTCTGCCAGCGCGCCTGGTCACACCTTGCCTGCCCCCAGCACCCCCAGGACGGCCCCACTGCCCATTTCCACATGGGAGTGCACGCTGTGATTGACTGGTGCGAGGCTATAAAGGGAAAGCCGGAATTAAGCAGCTCCCTCGGGAGGCTGCAGGGAAGTTGCTTCTGTCATTGCACACCGCCTCCTCTCCCGTGATGAAGAGTATTAGGAAGCACACTGTGTCCTAGATGAGCAAACCTGTTACGCTGCCATCAACAAGGCGCCTGGAGACGGCTGGTCTGGGCTCCCCGGGAGAGCACAGGGACACAGGGACGGCCCCAAGGGCACCGGGGCATCTCGGGACAGCACACCCCTGCTGCCCCGGCCGTGCCGACCGAAATTCCCTGGTGCACTGATAGGTTTGGCTATTTTTGCAGGATATTTAGCCAATTCTCAAATAAAAATAGCAGGGAAGAGAAGGCTTCCTGCCTTGCTGTGTGCATAATGAGCTGCACAAGGCAGAGCTGGCAGGATGGCCCCGGTGCCGACACCATCCAGGTACCACCGTGGCAATGCCAGAGGGTTCACGTGAAGGAGCTCTGTGGGCACCCAGCTCTAGCTTGGGCAGAGCAGCGGGGATGCTTCTCACACCTTCCCACCACCAAGGACTCCCTGCGGATGGTGACACCAGGACCTTCCCAAGGCCATGGGCACGTGATTCCCAGCAGCGTCAACACCAGCCCTGCCACCCCCACACCACCCACTCTGGTGCCTGCCACTGCTTATTTATTTATTTTGTACATGCGGTGTGTTTTTAATATTTCTAATCCAATTATAACCAAATTTATCAACAGAGTCCGCTGGAGTGAAAGGCTGCTGGCTGGGGAGATTTGCTTGTAATTACTTTCATGCTTTTAATTAATTGTAAGCGAGGTCTCCTTCCTCGCTCCCCGCTCCCCCCTCCGCACGCAGCTGTTTCAACCTATAATTCATGAGATGAATCAGAGCAGAAAGGAGACTTGGGAAAGCTGGGATGCTCCTGGAGCCCTCCCAAAGCCCCCAGCTTGTCAGGGATGTGGGACAACTCCTGCTCTGGTGGGTTCAGGGTGGCACCAATGCCAGGAGACAAGGAGCAGCACTGGGGCTGGCCCTGCACCTTAGCACCCAGTGATGTGCCCTTCATTAGCTACCTCAGTCCCTGCAGCT
This sequence comes from Tichodroma muraria, assembly GCA_013390105.1. NCBI lineage: Eukaryota > Metazoa > Chordata > Aves > Passeriformes > Sittidae > Tichodroma > Tichodroma muraria. The sequence goes on from WAAG01045043.1 coordinate 102,932, forward strand.
TGTCCAAAACACCTCACAAACCCCTCATCAGGGCTGGCAGCCCCTGCTAAGAGCTCAGAGGCATCAACCTCACTCTGAAGCATTTCTGAGGCATTTTGGAAAGGGGAAAACCAAGGTGCAGATACAAAAATGTTGCACAGTGTGCCTGAAAACATGTTCCCTGAGAATGGGACCAGTCATAGCTCTGGGATGAGCTGCTGGCACCAGCCCCATCACTCACAGCAGCCCTACCTCGGATGGAGCTGCCCCCATTGTCCCCAGGGATCCAGGCCAGCGTGATGGACGATGCCGAGGTCTTGGAGACGGTCAGGCGGGGTTGGTCCGGGGGCACTAAGGAGGAGGGAAAGCCCATGAGCACCTCATGCATGAAAAGTGCCCCAAACTGTGCCCTCAAGAGTGCCAACGAGACGTGGCACTCATCCCTGGGCCAGCACGAGCCCCCGGTGCAGGACGGGCCCCGGGCCCCGGTCAGCGGGGATGGAGCGTGTCCGTGCAGGGCAGACACGGAGGTGGGAACGCTCACCTTGCACCAGCAGGTTGATGATGATGGTGTCGAAGCCCCAGGTGTTGGTGGCAGTGCAGGTGTAGTAGCCGGAGTCCTCGGCTTTGACCGAGCGCAGCACCAGCGTCCCGTTGGCCTGGATCAGGCGGTGGCCATCCACTGTCACCGGGATGGCAGAGTCCTCGCTGCCGGGAGGAGAGCGGACACGTCAGCCGTGTGTGACACAGCCAGGGCTGGCACCAGCCCCCGGCACGGCTGGCAGCCGCCTCCACACCTGTCCTTGGTCCACTTGATGGCAGGGACCGGCTCCCCCACAGAGTTGCACGGCAGCCTCACGTCCTTCATCCACGGCGTGGTGACGGTGCCTCCGAAGGAGATGATCTTGGCGGGGGCTTGGGGGCAAGGGGGAGGTCAGCCTGGGGGCCGGCCCCGCGCGGAGACCCCCCGAGGTGTAAGGAGGCCTGGGACCCCCGTGCTGCCCCTCCTCTGCCCCGGGGCCACCCAGCCGCCGCTTCCTGCGGGCCGAGGGGCAGGGCACAGCAGCGCAGGTGTCCCCCAGGCCGGCAGCCCCCCGTACCTTTGCCCGCAGGCTCGATGGTGACCTTCTCGCTGATGTTGCCGCGGCCGGCGGAGGTGACGGCGGCCACCCAGAGCAGGTACTGCTGCCCCCGGTTCAGGTGGGCGATGCGGTAGAAGAGCTGGTCCGGGCTGGTCTCGTACTCGCTGGGAGCCTGCGGAGGGGGACGCGGGAGAAGGTGAAGTTTCTGTGAGACCCTCACCCCATCACCCTCAGCGCAGAGCCCCCCCAGCCGCTCCGGGTTTATCCCGACAGCAGCGGCTCAGCTCCGCTCGCAGCCCTCAATGCCGGGCAGAGCCGGCTGGTGTCGTGATTCCTCCAGGGAGCCGGGCTGGAGCCCGAGGAACAGATGGCTGCGCCGGCATCCTCGTTCCCGGGAAAGGACGCTGCCCTGGCACCGCCGACTGCAGCGGGGCCAGCCTGGAGGCAGCCCCAGCCGGGCTGGTCCAAGCCCTCTGCGGTCACAGCCAGAGGCCAAGGGATCCCCAAAACCCATGTGGGGTCACCGCATCGCCACGGCCACTGCCCCAGCCCTGCGGTGGCCCTGCGGACGGAGCTGGCCGTGTGCAAGCACCGGGGCCAGTCCCCATCACAGCGGGCACAAAGTCACCCCGCCCCAAGCACTCCAGGAGGGGAAGGACTGCCTGGCACGGCACCCGGCTGTGCCTCGGTGCCAGCACAGGGCAGGGATGGGGCTCCACGACCCCCGTGGCACAGGATGGGTGTATTTAAACGTGACTTGGCAGGTACCCGTGTGCTCACTGTCAACACACGCGTGCCCTTGCGGGGACACGGACGTGAGCGTACCCCAAAGCAGACACACCTATAAGAATATTGTATAGTATACATAAATTATTTTTTTTTTACCCAAATGACAGTTTTGACAAGATGCCAAGAAAACAATATCGGATCCCAGCGGTTTTACCAGTTGCTTTGATGAAAAGATTATGTTGCCCTGGAAACCAGAGGCTCAGATAGTGAAATGAGTTTGAGAAGGAGCTTTTGATAAGCACTAGTCTGCAGACCTCCCATCAACCTCTCCTTCACCAAGGAGGGATGGGGCCAGCTTGGATTTCTGTTTCATGTTCCGTCAGCTGCTGGCATGTTTCCCCCTCTGGGGCAAGTGTGGAGCAGGGCAGATGCCAGAGGATGGGAACAGAGAGATGATGGGACCATTCCCTGGTGCACAGTGCCCACGGCTGCCCTTGGACAATTCCGCAGTGCACCCCAAGAGGTCTTTGCTGCGGCTGCTGCCTGGCATCAGCTCTCCCTCCTGCTCCTGCTTGGCCAGCTCAGCATTCCCTGGCACACCGTGGTGATTCCCAGCGCCATTCCCATCACGTACCGGCTGTCCCGAGCCGGGGCTGGAGCAGAAGATGGTGTACTTCCGAATGATGCCATTGGGCTTGGCCGGCGGCAGCCAGGACACCACCACGCTGCTGGCAGAGGACGGCACAGCCTTGATCCCAGCTGGGGGACCTGGAACTGAGGAGGGAGAGCGTGGCAGAGCCGGTGCCAGGAGGTCTCCAAGGTCTCTGCCCAGCTGGGAGATGTGACGGCACCCTGCTGTGGGGCTGGCATCCCAACCACACCCTGGGAAGCAGCTGAAATGGTGGTGTCACACACAGGCAGGGACAGGTCTGCCTGCAGGACACCTCTCCACGAGTCCCCATCTGAGGCAGGAGGGTTAACTGCAGCCCAAGCTCTGCTTTAGAAATCATGATTGGCTTTTAATGTCCATCTTCTTAATCTGTCAGCTGTACCCTGCCCAGCTGCGCCTCCCTCCCAGCGTCTGGCACTTCCTAGGACACAGGCCCAGGGATGCTCTGCTAGCGAGCTAATGGCACTGAAGTAGGGCAGGCGGGGTGTAAATATTTAAATATCCGCACTTAAGGAAGAGGAAAAGAAGGGAAAGGGAAATGCCCTGCCCATGGCTGTACACGGGGGGTTTCCCTGTGCCCCGGCAGCCGCTCCAGCCCTTCGGCACGAGCGGGTGGCAGAGCCACTTACTGTCCTCCTTGGTCTGGATGTAGAGCACGCTGCTGCGGACGCCGTCACCTGCCTGGGTGTAGGCCAGCACCTGCACGCTGTAGTTGGTGAATTTCTCCATGCCCCGCAGCTCCACTCGCTCCCGCGTGGTCGTGATGTTCTGCATCTCGCCCCACTCTGCGGGAGACGGGGCCCGTCAGCCCCCGTGCCCCCCCACGTCCCCCGTGTCACCTGCTCCCCACACGAGCTCACCTCCGTCCATGTAGAGGGACCAGAAGATGACCCGGTACCCCTTGAGCACCCCGTTGAGGGTGCTGCGCGGGGGCTCCGACCAGGAGATCACAGCCACGTCCGAGGTGATGGAGATGGCCCGCACGTTCTCGGGGGGCTGGCTGGGAACTGGGGAGGGGAGGGATGAGGAGGACAATCAGCAGGAGGACGGAGATGCCAGGCTGAAGGAGCCGTGTCCCACACAGCCACCCTGACTGCACCCACACGGACCCTGCTGTGCTGCTGGAAGCCCTCAGCCAGCCCTGCCCAGCAGTGCCCTGCTTCCAACATGCAGTTTTCCTTCTCCTGGGCCAGCGAGGTGGGTGTGAACCCTGTGCTGGTGGTGACAGGGAGGATGCTTCCCAGCGAGGGGAGAGTGGGAGAGCTGGCTGGATGCGAGGTAATTAGATCCCATTGCCCCGCAAGAGGTAACTCTAATTTTTATGAGCATTTAAATGATAATACATCACTGTAATGATCCTCTTTGAAAATGATTATTGTTTCATATTACTTAGGTGCAAAAATATAAGCACCATGTAATTAGGGACAGAGTATAATAAACTAATACAGATAGTCCGTTTGAACAAAATGAAGGTAATATAATTATGGAAAAGACACTATTGCTAAAACAGGGGCCCTTGAATACCCCGGGAGGAGTGCTAATGCAGCCAGGAAACGGTTCTGGTTTGACAGGCTAACGAGAGCCTTAATTAAGTATGAAAAACTGCTGAACAAACGCACAGCAAAACTTTTTCCTCATTGTTTTTAAAACGACTGAGACCATCAGCAACCGTGTCCAAGATGGAAACCTGCCTGGCACTTCAGCAGTGCTGAAATCCACCTTGCAGCCTTTAGCTGTGCCACAAACTCAGTGCCATGGGTGTCCTGATACCCCTGTGCTCCCAGTTCCCTCCCAGGGAGCTGCGAGGGCACACACAGAGCCACCACCCCAGACCTGCGTGCGATGGGATGGGGACCAGCTGAGGGTTCCGCGGGTGGGCCTGGCCCTGGGGACGCGGGTGCTGGTTTGGCCACCCGTACCGTCCTCCAGCGTGGTGGCGTTGATCTCGCTGGACGAGGGCCCCGTGCCGGCGCGGTTGAACGCCTGCACCACCACCCCGTACTGCGCAAACTTCTTGAGGTTGTCCAGCGTGTAGACCTCGCTGTCCCCCGTGGCCTTCATCTCCACGATGCTGTACTGCCCGTTGCTGCCCGGGCTGTTCTCCCGGTAGCCAATCTGGTAGCCACGGATCACCCCGTTCTGCAGCTCCTTCTTCGGGGCCTGAGGGACAACGAGGGCAGGACGGAGCAGTGTCACGGGGCTGGGAGGCTCACAGGGCTCTGTGCCCCAACCACCTCTCTCCCTGCGGCTTTTCTTCAGGCTTTCAAAGTTGTTTTCCCTCCCCACTTCCCACTGAGTGGCAAAATATTGATAAAAAAGGTCCAGCAGGTCCTCAGAGCCACCAGAGAGGAAAGTGCTGCCTGGACAGTATCAGTCCCCAACTGGAGCAGGAGAAACCCCAAGTCTGGAAGCCTGAGAGGCCAGATTGAGATCAATCTTAACAATATTTCTCTGAAGCATTAAGAAATCAATAGGGTTGATTGCAAATTTATGTTACAATGCCAGGACGATCCATCTTGCTGAAATACTCCTAAAACGAAGTGACTTATCTTTCAAGTGAATCTTACTTTTCATTAATCTGTTTTTCAGTGCTTAAGGGGAGGTGGGGGGGAGAAGCTGGAACCCTAAATTTATTGACTTAGCAGTTCATTCCCAAGCCTAACTTTATAATCAATTTTATTTTTCATTAGGCAGCTTTGGAAAAATAAATTTGATTCTAAGTTTTATTGATCTCTGCTAAAACACTTTGCAACCCAGCACCTCAGTTTTTACATATTTATCCTCCCTGCCCCATGGTCCCCCACGGACACCCTATGAGATAATGAGCTTGTTGTAAAACATGATTGATAAGAGCCCTGAGCAATAAGGTGAGCTGCTTGGCCAGCCTCCAGGTTTTCCTTTTTCCTGGGGAATTTTTCCAGATTCTTGTAACGTTGATGACATCCTGGGTCTTAGGACAAGCTGGGACAGCATTTGACCAAGCCCCCATAGCCAAAAAAAGCCCCCACGCCATCCTGGCCTCACTCACCTTCCAGGTGACCTGGATGCTCTGGGATGTGATCGGCTGCAAGGTGACATCCATTGGAGGGCCATCAGGAGCTGCCAAGCACAAAAGAGCACATTGAGAATGTTCCGGAGCTTTTCAGCAGGAAAACCCCCGGCTTTAGGAGAGCTGTACCTCAGGCTTCTTCCCCCCAGGCTGCAGCCCCCGTGTTCCCCCTGCCCACCACCCCCACCACCCCCGGCAGGAGCCCAGAGCAGCACCTGCTTCCTCGGTGCTGATGGTGAGCTCCTTGCTGGGCTCGCTGCGCCCGATCTTGTTGAAGGAGTACATGCGGATGCTGTACACGGAGGCGGGGTGCAGGTCCACGATGTTCGCCTGGTTGATGGTCGGGGAGATGTTGCGTGTAGACTGCTTAAAATCCCAGGAATCTGGAAGAGCAGAGGAGCGAGGCAGAAGGGTCAGAGCCTGAATCCCGTCCAGGGTCCGCGGCACTGAGGGGGCAGGTGAGGTCCCCAGGCACCTCCAGCTTTTGTACCCCTGGGGAGGTGCTGCTTCCCTCTCTCCTTGTTGTGTGCTGGGGTTCAACTTTTTGCAAATATTGTCTCTTTTAATATTCCCTTTCAAACGCTCCCATCCAACAGAAATTACCATATTTCATTAATGCCGCTCTCTCCTTTCTTCATCAAAGGAACTGGGATGCGGAATACTCCCTTGGAGGCACTGGTGGGGCAGTCCCACACCTGTCTGTGCAGGCCAGCTCCCAGCCCCGCGGTGGCATGGGGAGGGGACGTCCCTGTCACATACCTGACTTGTTCTTGTACTCGATATCGAACCCGGTGATGATGCTGTTGCCATCAAACCGCTGCGTCCATCGCAAATTCATACTCCGGGCTTTCACCTCACGGATCTCCAGCTCCGGCGGGTCAGGGGGCTCTTGGGGACACGCAGGCAGGTTAGGGACGCAGGCAGAGAAGGCCCCCAGGAGCAGGGGGACCCTCTCAGCAAGGCTTTGCACTGTGGGGCTCGTGCAGGGGGGATGGAGTACCTTGGACAGTGAGCTGGATCAAGCCTCTGTCCTCACCGTAGGAGTTGATGGCGTGACAGGAGAAGAAGACGGAGTCCCCGCGGTCAGCTGGTTTCAGCTGCCAAGTGTTCCAGGGAGAGGAGCCAATTCAGACTGAGCTACCCCCAGCACTGTGCCCTGCCTTCCCCTGCCATCCCTGCCCTCCACTCACTGGAGCTGCAATCCCTCCCGTGGCACTCCTAACACCCCACCCCTCCGGGCTCAGCTTGGCCACTCAGGGAGCCCAGTGCAGTGCCAGGCTCTGTGACACCCACTGGGGACCACCACACCCTCCCCTCTTCCCTCCAGCACCCAGAGAGACCCCTGGCAGCCCAGGCAGGTGCAGGACCCCAGCCCTCACCTTGAGGGTGGAGATGACCTCGTCGCCGTTGTCCTTGGTGGTGATGGCGTAGCGCATGTTGCGGTCGGGGTCGATGACGGTGTCCCCCTTCTCCCAGCGGATGATGATGGGCCGCTCGCCCCGCGCCGTGCAGTTCAGCTCCTTGGTCTGGCCCTTGATGGCGATGGTGGTGTTGGGGTGGGACGTGATCATGGCCGGGACTGCGGGGAGGCAAAGCGTCACCTGTGTGCCCGGGGGACGGGCAGGTGCCACCTGTGGCTGCCCGGCCCCGCAGAGCCCACGGACCCACCGGGGACACGGCGCATGCGGCTCTCACCGAGAGGCCCCGCGGCCCGAAGCGGAACCGTCTCGCTGCATTATACAGCGCGGGATCATAAAATAATGAAGCAGATAAATTTTATAATGCATAGCATTACACCGGGGTAGACAATAAAACGTGAAAGACAAATAACCAAGTGCACACTATAATGAAGAGAAAGCCTCCAGTCTGAGACGTGCGGGTATGAATTATTGACTAAGGTTTTACACTCCCGAGGATGAGAGGAAGAATGTTTTCCATCACGGATTTGCATAATTCACTCGTATAAACCTGGGCAGAATACAGAGTGTGATTTCCCATCAGCAAGGCTGCCTTTGCACTGCAGATGCCAGAGATGATTTTTTTTTTTTCATAGCCACCCCAATATGCAAACGGGGCCAGTGGGGACACCCTGTGCCATGGTCACCACCTGGCTGGGGTGCAGAACCCAGAAGTGCTCGAGCAGTGGGTGCAGCACAGACGGGGATGGCCGATCCGTGCTGTGAGGATGCTGCACTGATCCCTGGCCTGGCTGTTCTGTGCTCCAAGAGCCCAGCCTTCTGTGCCACCCCAGAGCCACGCAGTGGGCATGGCACAGGAGGAGCGGGCTGAGGGACCGAGGGCAGGCTGGGTAAGCAGAAAAAAATGTAATGCATAAACAAACAGCAGTGCTGAGTCCTGCAGTAATGTATGATAATGACAATCCGCAAAGGCAACACACACTGTTCTAATGGGACACAAGAGGCTCTAATGAGCTACGACTCCTCGGCTTTCTGTGGCAATGTAATTCAATTAACAGCAAAGGAAACCTTTCCTCCTGAGCTGCCCGAGTTTGCGGGGTGCAGGACAGTGCAGTGCCCAGCCTGGTGCCCGTGTGACAATCCTGCCCCAAGGGGAGCACGGCACCCCCGAGCTGGCAGGGGATGGCAAAGAGCAGGGATGTTGTGGCAGTACAGCCTGGGGCACCAAGGGTTACGAGAAGCAGCCCAAGACTTCTCCTAACTCTGCCCTGTCCCATCGCCAGCTGCCTGCCCGTGCTCTGGCACCTCTGCCTGCCTCAGGCCCAGGTCAGGGACACACCGGGACTGTCCCGGCCCCAGAATCCCATGTCCCATCGGGGTGAGGACAGAGGACAGCCGGGGGCTCTTGCACTTGCCCCAAAGCAGGGCTGACTGCACAGCACAGCACAAGTGCACACACAGCTGGATGAGGGGCTCAGCACCTGGCACGGTGGCAGGCCTTGCCAGGCTCCTGCCCACTGTCCCCTGTTCCTGCCACGGAAAACCATCGAGGGGCCACCCTGCTATTTGGCAAGCAGGGACACTGGGGATGTGGTCCCTGCACTCAGCCCTCATTCAGCCCAGGCTGCAGGATGGTGCAGGGGGCCGAAGGGGCAGGACAAGCCCTCAGGGCTGCAGCAGCCTTGGCTGCACAGGCCCCTTCCCAGCGAGCAGAGGCTCCTCCCGGGAGAGGAGCTCCTTTTCAGGCTCTGCTTCACTGAAATGCACTTATTGATGTTTGATTAAAAGCAGCTCCTTAGATGTAAACATATCAGCTTCTCTCAATTGCCAGGGTCCCAAGGGAGCTGCACGTAGTCCAGAGCAGGAAAAGAGCACAACAAACCCCCAAGAAAACCCCAAGCAGCTGTGAGGATGGCACAGCATGGGGCATTGGCATGGCTCCAACACCTGCTCTGGAGCAGCTCTGCAGCTTGCAGAGGGACCACATTGCTTGGGACTGGCTGCAGGGACCTCCGAGGGTGGCTGGGGGCTGCTCCTGACCAGTCTGCGATCCCTTCCTGGGTGCAGGAGCATCAATAATGTGGCATCAGCCACAGCTCACTCAGCACTCTGGGCAGACAGGCTTCCTTCGAGGAGAGCTCACCTCCAACGCCTCCTGTGCCCTCCATTCTGTGCCCACCAGGGCTCAGCCCACCCNGGCTGGGCAGAGATAAGCCTGGGAACAAAGGAAGCCGACAGGCACCAGCACGCTGCCGTCCCACAGCCGGCTGGGGCACGAGCCGCTTCGCAGAGCGCTGGTGACAACTGAATGAGAACAGTGACAAGGGTGACAAGGGCTGTGCCTGCCTCCCTCGCCCCCCTCTTTCTTGTTTGGAGCTGGCTCTGTGATGTTAATTTGATTGCACCCGTCTCAGCTTCCTTTCTACACTGATTAGCTGAGTTTCACCTGAAGCATGAGATTAATTCAAATTGCATGGAAGCAATCAGTTATGCTCGTGCTATGTGGCAGCGAAGTTCCAAAGAGGGCTGTGCCACGTCCGCAGACGGACACCCCTCCACCTGCCCCCTGGCTGGACCCCTGGCATCGAGGTGCTGGCACGGAGCAGGCAGAGGAGCCCCTCCCCAGTGCCCAGGGTGCTGCCGCTCCGGCACAGCCGGCAGGACCCCCGGGGACGTGACTGTCCCCATGCCACATGCTCCCGACACCCGGGCAGGTGTGCAGCCATGTGCTAAACGGCATTTATCACGCGCTGCTGGGCCCCCCACCTGCGCCCAGCCCAGCCCGCTGTCCCCTTGGGCACGCGCTCGGATACTCCAGCACTCCCCTCCTTCCACTCCACGCTGCAGCCCGCTGGATGCTGGTGAGTTCCTTCCCAAAGCAGGGAAGGACAGGCTGCCATGCTGTGGGAGCCCAGGGGCCGTGGAACTCAGGGACAGGAAAGCCCCAACCCCAGGGGTGACATTCCCCAAGCAAATCTGGTGGCTTTCCCCACCCACCACCCCCTGACAAAAGCAGCATCCAGCTGCTCCTTGCTCTGCCAGCTCCACGGAACTCAGCCATGCACTGTCCAGTGTGTTACCTGGCTGTCCCAGCTCACCCCTGGAGCCCTCGCTGTGGTATCAGGGCAGGGGATGTGTGACAGCAGCTGGCTGTGGCACTGCCCTCTCCCCTGCTGACCACCAGCACGCTTTGTTTGGGCTCTGATTAACTCTCATTTTACTCAGTCCGCAGTGGCCTGACTTTCAGGGAAAGCCAGCGCTGATCTCCCTTTAATTGGGCTGACATTTCACTAAACAAACAAAAACCCCAAAATGAAACAAAACAAAGAGCCCATCTAATGCTTAATTGGCTGTGGCGCTTCGTCTACCTATTCATCCAAACCTTTTCAAAGGCAGCGAGGGCTCCGGGAGATGCAAAAGCACTCGCATAATAAGGTTATGTGCTATTCAAGTCAGCAAGCAACCTGTCCTGGGATGCAATTACAGGAGATAGCAGGGACACGGCACCAGTTCGGGCTCCCAGACTTCGCATGCTCACTCGGGATTAATCGCCTCGGCTTTGTACCTGCACCTCATTGAAGTGCCTTGTTTGAAGTCGCTGGGTTTGATTCATCAGTTGGAGGGATAAATTAAACAGCTGACAGGGAGGGGAACAGGAACCTGGGAAGGCAGAGGCTGGGTGGGGAGGGCAGAAGCCCCTGAGAGAAACAGCTGCTGGTGTCAGGGAAGAAAGCACCAGGCTGAGGAGGGGAGGCCAGGGCATGGTGGTGACCAGAGAAGGCTGCACGTCCCCTCTGCCCACAGCTTCCTGCGTGCACAACCCAGGGGTGGCAGCTCCCACAGCTTCACCAGCAGCCTCCATCCCCTCTGGCACAGCTGCCTCATTCCAGCATGGTCTAGGCAAAGTTTAGTCCTTCTGAGCCCAGTCCTGACCCCAGCCCCTCCTGGAGACACCAGGAGTGAGGGTGGTGTCTCTGGACCCCCTCCACCAGCTCCTTTTGGAGGTTTGAATGCTCCCAGCAGCAACGAGCCCAATAACTAACACGGAGCTGGCAATTATACATTCTGCTGATAGCAACAGGAGAGCAATCCAATAACACACACAGTTCAAACACGGTGTCTAACAACACTTCCCAGCCCATCCCTGTCAAAGCAGCCCAGCTATTTCCTTTCCTCCTGGATGATGTAGATTGATTGCCCAGTTTTATTAAAGACAAAGTGTGTTTAATAGCAAAAGGGAAGCGGGTCCCTGGGGGGGAGGAATCAATGCCCTCCCGTGCCCCGCATCGATCGCGGGGATGCGCGGAGCCGAGGCCGGAGCACGGCTGGTGCGGTTGGAACCCTCAGAACAGAGAAGGAGGCTGCAGCAGACCAGGCTCTGCTGTGAGCCCATGTCCCACAGCCACAGCCACCCTCACCGTGCCCACCTCTGCTCCCCGGGTCACCGCTGTGGCCGTGCCAGGAGCAGGTCCCTGTCCTCGTGACGATGACCCGCGGCGCAGCCCTGGGTACTTACTCTTGACGGTGAGGAACATGGACTTGCTGATGTCTGTGCCCACGCCGTTGCTGGCCTGGCAGAGGTAGTAGCCGATGTCCTCCTCCAGCACGTGGCGGATGAGCAGGGAGCTGTTGGGCAGGATCTGGATGCGGCCCGTCAGGGGGATGGGGTGGTACTGCTGGGGGTTGCCGCTTCCTAGGAGGGGACACAGAGACACAGGGTTCAGCTGAGGCAGAGCAGCTCTCATGAGGCTCGGAGCTGGGGTGGCCATGCCCAAGGGACTCTCCCCAGTCTGCACGACATCCCCACACGCTGTGACCCATTCCTACCTTTAGCGTGCTTCCACATGACTTTCGGAGGGGGGTACCCATCAACAGAGCAGTTCAGCACCCCGGCTTTTCCATAAATGCCATCTTGGTTGTTGGGTTGGACCACAAAACGAGGAGGCACTGAGGAGTTTTGGAGAAAGGACGGTCACCGCAGGAAAATCCCCATCAGACCCCTACAGCTCTCCACCACCTGTGGGCACGGGGCTGCCGTGGCTCAGCCTTGCTCCTCACCCTCCCAAATTCCCTCTGCTCCCCGCTGTGCTGCCTTCCCTCCCTCTCCCACCGGGATCCATCCGGGTGGGATGCAGGTGGCCGGGTCACCCCCAGGCTCACCCCGCACAATGAGCTGCCGCTCCCGGCTGACAGTGGCAGCGTCGTTGCTGGCAATGCAGGTGTAGTTCCCGTTGTGCTTGAGGGAGACACTGGAGATCTGCAGGGAGCTCATGAACTCCTTGCTCTCGATGGTCACCCCAGAGCCGGAGAGGATGACATGCCCGTCCTTCCTCCAGGTGATGTGGATGGGCATGTCCCCGGAGGAGACCACGCAGGGGATGTAGAGGAGCTGTCCGATGGAGGCTGGCGGGAACTCGAAGGGCTGGATCAGCGGAGGGACTGTCGAGGGGAGAGGCAGATAATGCTGGAGAGCTCATCCCAGGAAAGCCTTCCTTTAGTGGGGATGGGCTGCAGTGGGGCTTAGGGAAGATGCTGTCCTGGGAGGAGAAGCAGCCCAGAAGCTAAGACAGGCTTTTGATTCCTCCGGAAACAAAGCCAGGGGACAGCAGGAGGTGCCACCAAGTAGAGAACAGCAGGAAGACTTCTCCCACCTGGCAGGGCCACCCTGCTGAGACTGGGATGGAGAACAGCTGACCTTGCACTGGGGAAAGCCCCAGCCACCCCCAGCACGTGTCACCTAAAATTCCACCTCAGCATTTATCCCCTCCCAGAAAAGCCATTATTAGATGGATGCTTTTCTTAAAGGCGCTGGATTCAGAACCAGCCATTATCTTTCTGATAACTTAATTAGGCAACTACAGCATCTCTGGCAATGTGGGAGGGGGAAGAAAGCGGAGAGAGGGAGACAATTAGCTTAACAAGGCTCAGCACCTGGTAGATGAGATCCTCATTCTGCAGTCTCCATAATTGAATTAGCAGCCTGCCAGTTGTCCCTTCCGCAGTAGGGAGCTGCCCTCTCATGCAGGCACAGGGGCAGCTCCCTGTACCCCCACGCGCTTCCCTGGGCTCCCATCTCCACCCTGTGCCCATCCCATCACTCAGGTCTTGGCACTGCTGCCTGGTCCAGAGCATGGCAAGCAGAGGCTGTCACTGTCCCCCAGGTGGGAGCCACTGCCACGGGGCAGGCAGGTACAGGCAGGGCTGGCCTGTCCCTCTGCCGGTGACAGCAACATGGCTCGAGTTGCCAGAGCCATGGAGCCAGTGCTGCCTGTTTTCCATAATTAATGAATAATTAATTGGGAATGCACTGCAGTCTATTGCAGAGCGGGGATGGGCTGGCGGATCCGCGCCTCTCCAGACACGCCCTTCCGGCCATCAGACAAGCTCTCCCTGCTCCAGCTTCCCACAAACAGCTCACAACTCCCCTTTCCTTCCCAGATCGCTTCCCACTGCGATTCTCCTTTCTCCAGAGCTTCCAGGCTCTCACTTGGCTGCAGCCTGCCCACGGTGCCACCACAGAGCCCATCCCAGCAGCTCCAACCCGGAGGTGACCTGCGAGCAGCTCCTGCCGTCCCGTGGGGTGAGCATCACCCCCAGTGCCCTGGCGCTGCGTCAGCTCCGTGCTCCCCGAAACTCTGCAGCCAGCAGAGCTGTGCGGGAGCCCCAGGACAGCACCAACCCACATGGGATTAATTAAAACCTTCAAAGACATCTGCAGGAATAAGGAGCTGTCAGGGCACCTTGGAAGAGGCTGGATTTTGCACTGTGCTGCTGGGGAAGCACAGGGAAGAGGCCCCAGCAGCACCCCCGATCAACAAAGCCCCACGGAGTCAGAGGGTTTGAAACTGGGATCCTGGGGTTCCCTGGCTAAGCAGCAGCAGCTACACCTGGGCTGGAGTTTCCCTTGGCACGAGATGGGGATGATGCCTCGTGAACAGGGCTGGGGCTGCCATCCCTGTTCCTGGGGGGAGCAGTGCCAGAGGGAATTGTAAAGCTTTTCCTGCTGCCTGATCGGAAGGACCTGCATAACTCACTGGTGGCATTTCATGTGGTCACCAGGCACTTGGGGCCATAAAAGCTTTATGGTGCTCCACGCCACCCTGCGCTCCTTGTGATACACAGTTATGTTTATTCACTCTCTGACTCCCTTCTAGGACCTTTGCTATTCTTTTCCACAGGCCTTTTATCCAAGGGCCAGAGGACATGAGGAATTCAGCCAGCGGGGCTGGGTGTAAATCTCCAGCAGTGGAATGAAGATGTCTGGCCCGTGCTGTACCGTGCTCCAGCCTGCTTGCCTTCCTCAGCCCGTCACCGGCCACTAATCAAGGCAGTAAATCCACACTGGGAAGGGTTCAGTAGCAGCTGCTTCCCAGGATACACAAATCCTCACCTGAACTTCAGCATCCTGCACCCTCCGAGGGCACCTCCCAGCAAATCCCATTATTTAACTGCTCACAGACACCCTGAGATGATATCTCCACATCAGCCCTGCTCGTCCCAGCTGTCCCAAGACATGACCAACATCTCTGGCCTCTTTCCAAGCCCTGAGGCTCCACATGCGCAGGGATTTATGTGAGGTGAGGAAAGCAGGGCTGGTCAAGCCCTGCAGACCCCAGGGGCAGGAAGACCTCCCCGCACGACCCTTAGACAGGTTATCCACAGCCTCCTCTCCCCTTTGGAAGCCTTGGAGAAGAGCATTAGCTAATCAAGTGGCAGCATCTCTAATCAGCTTGATGCGCTCTCTCGCTAACCTGATTCCTAATAAGAAAATGGTGGCTGGGAGGGGAGGGAGGGGGATCAGAGTAAATCCAGTGCACGAGTCCCCCGCTGGGGGAGAGGCAGGATGACAATTGGCCGGCTCCGTCCCCAGCGCCGCCGTGTTTGTCTGAATGATTTACTGCAAACACCGAGCTGGCGACGGGCGGAGGCGACCCGACAACTCCTGAGGACGGGAGATCCGGGAGCAGCGCGCGCTCCCAGCGCAATCTCAGCCAGTCACTGGGAGGGAATGCATCCGGCTCAATTCATTAGGACTGATAGCTCCCTCAATGGGGCTGAATAATTGATGGCCCGGAGAAGCTTTTAAGATGTTCTGTGCGCTCGGAAGACCGAGAGTATTATTTTTTTAAAAGCTAGCACACACAGAAAAACATCGGTGAAGGTGATCCAAGCAAAGGTTAGATGTTTTAATACGTTATGTTTACACCATAAATCCTTGCTCCACCACTTGTAAGGGGAAATGGATACGGCGTGGCTCGGGGCAGCTGCCGGCGGCAGGCAGGACCAGGTAGCCAAGCCAGCTCCCGAGGGCTGAGCTCCCATGCCTGGTGGGAGCATAGCCACTACCTGGCCATGAAGTTCCCCATGTGGTGCTCCTCTGTGTCCATCCCACTGCAGGGAGATCCTAAAAGCAACCTGGATGAGCTCTCCCTGCCATCCAGGGCAGGCACCCCCACCCTCTCACCTTTGACGGTGACGTGGACGCTCTGGCTGATGGAGAGCTGGGGCTGGATCAGCACGCTGCACAGGTACTCTCCTTCATCCATGCCTTTCTGGACGTCCATCAGCTTCAGGGTGCCGTTCTCAAAGACCACTTGGCGGTGGTTATCGGGCAGCAGCAGAGAGTCCTTGTACCACTTGATGGAGTAATAGGGGTACCCGATGACCCTGCAGTTGATGAAAGTGTCCCTACCCGCGACCGCTGTAATGTTCTTCATGGCGCGGATGCTCGGGGGACCTACATATTGGGGAGGAAGGAAGAGGCAGGCTAGGTTAATTCCGAAGGGCCATTTGCTTGCATGCAGATCTGCTGCTATTCCAGAGCGAGCTTCACAGGCGGAGGAGGTGACCAGGACAGCCGGGAGCCAGCCTGGTTTGGGTGAGGAGGCGGCACGGGCTCCCCGCAGCTCCTGTGGGGACAGCCACTCTCAGCTGCAACCTCCAGCTACAGCTACTCTCCCTCACCTACCAACAGGGCTGTGCTCCTGGGGCACAGCCACACTTCAAACAGAAATCCCACCCCAGGGCAGGGGGAGCTGAGCCCCCCCCACCACAGCTGCCCATTGCGGGAGGTCGGATGGTGTCCGTGTTTCTCCACTGGGCACTGTGGCTGCCCAGAGTGCCTCCACCTGGCTCCTCTGGCAGCACCAGAGAGATGGGAGAGATGGGGAGAGCTCCCCCACCTTCACAGCCTCTCTCTGCCTCTCCCAGGAGGAAGCTGCCTGCATTGTGCCAAAGATCCTTGGCAAGAGCTGCTGTGGGAATGTGATTTCCACTGGCAAACACTTCACCTCCTTGAACCCCACCTTTCTGCAGCCCCCACTGCCAACCTGTGTGTCACTAAAAAGCCAGACAGCCAGCAGTTTCTGTCTGGCTTTGGAGCTGCCTGAGGACTGGGAGAACGCTGCAGGTGAGCCTTTAAACGAGAGGTTTCATGCATCAATAATTACATTGTTCTCCCAGCCGCTGCATAAAATAGCGAAGTAATCTAAAGATTAACCCTGTCTTGACTCCTCATCCTGAGGGTGTAGCAGGGTAACAGCTTAACAGGCACTCAGGATCAGCTGATGGACGGTATTTCTCATTCTAGGACACGTTAAGAGAAGGAGCAGGAAGAAAGGAATTAGCATCTCACTCTGTAACCTTGTCTTGGGCCTGTATGAGGGACATGCTCTGTGCCACTGAAAAAGAAACCCGAATCTTATCTAGTGACAGCCCATCAAGAGCTGAGAGAGGGGAAAAAGGGAGACAAGGGAACATCCTCATTGAAAACGCTGCTCTGGCTTCTCCTGGCTGAGGGATGAACTTCCTCCAAATTCAGCAGTAAACGGCAGCAAAATTCCAACTCTCCTGGGATCCCAGCCAAAAAGCCACTAGATCCATTTCAAACCTGAGACACAGACAAACACAGCCCTTCAACCCTCATTCTCAGCAGACAAATAAATGCTCCCTTATCTTGTCTCGCTCCCACCTGTAAGCCTAGGAGCTTTAATTGGGGATTATTAATGGGCAGGGGCTTACACCATACCCCGTGCCTGAGAGCGCTCCCCGGAACACACCGAGCAACGCGCTGCAGCCGTAATAACACGGTGATTAACGCGGCCATGGCTTTTAGCAGACAAAGAAAATACAGACATGACAAATCAAAGCTCATTTTCCACGATTTCACGTGCTGCCTCATCATCGTTTGTCACGGAGATCCTGGTGCCGCCGGGCGCGGTGGCTGCCAGGGAGTGGGGCTCCTGTAGGGAAGGGGGGCAGCTGGTAGGGCACGGGGGACCTGGGACACTTCTGGGCCTGCCACCTCCTTCTCCGTGTGTGGGGTCCCACAGGGGGTGCCTGCCCACCCTGTGCAGACCCCAAGGCAGGGCTTGGCAGGGTGAGAGTGGACCCCAACGTGGACAGTGCTGCCCTTTGACTCCTGCAAAGCCAAGCTCCAGTTCTCCAAGCCTCTGGAATTGCTTTCCGCTTTGTTAAACTCCCTGCTTTAAGCACCAGAAAAGCTCAACCCTGCAGGTGTGCAAGGAGAGGGGCAGGGCTCGGTGAGTGAGGCTGGGGTAGCCAGGGAGACCCACATGGCCGGGAAGAAGAGGGAGAGGCGAGCAGGAGCGATCAGCCGGGGAACAGACCCAAAACCAAAAAGCCCAGTAAAAGTCCTATTCTGATATTTAAAAGTAGACAGGCACCTCTTACGTTTATTCGCGCTTGGTATTCGGCGCTGCCCACCGAGTTCCGCGCGGTGCACCGGTACACGCCGCCGTCCTTGATTTGCGGGCTGGTCACGTTCATGTGGCTCACGGTGGTGCCATCGGACATGGTGTACTGGTTGGAGCGGTGCCCGCTGTCCCGCGGGATGGGCTCGTCGTCCAGCGCCCAGGTGACGGTCGGCGGCGGGGCCCCCTTGGCGGCACACATCAGGGAGAACTGCTCCCCGGGGTTGACCACCTTCTCGCTGAAGGAGGAGACGATGCGGGGGGTCCCATCTGGGGGGCACCCAGTGGGACGGGGGTCAGGGAGCGGCAGCCACAGGCAGCAGCAGTCACCCGCCAGCAGGATGGCACTGAGCTCCCACCCCAGGCTCAGCCGGGACAGGAGCCCAGCTGGTGACACACACACGGCTGTGCTGGTGTCCCTGTGGCAGGCAGACGCAGACAGGGGCAAGGGGACGCAGTGGCTGATACAGCTGCCAGCTTGAGGGGACACCTCCCTCAGCAGAGCCCATCCCTTGTTCAAACACTTGGTGGGCTGGATCTGGGAGGGCTGCCTGGTGAACAGAGTGCCCGGGGGCTGGGGATTGTAAGTCAACACTTACTTTGGTCCTTCCCCATCCTGGCCATGCTGTGCCCCTGCGGACAGCACACAGAGCCCAGGAACAGGCTGGCAGCAGCCTCAGGACCCCCTCCCCAGTGGGTCTCCCTGCCCCCCAGCCATGCACAAAGCATCCCCTCAGAGAGGGGCAGAGGAAGAAGCCCCCAGCCCGGGAGGCCAGCTCACCCTCCAGCGTGATGATGGAGAAGTCCTGTGCCGTCTGGGACTTGCGGGTGGCGAAGCACTGGTAGGCCCCGGAGTGGCTCTTCTGGGCGGCCGTGATGAGGAGGGTCTCGTTGCTGATGCCCCGGATGGAGATGTAGTCATCCACCGCCACCAGGTCCGTGTTGCGGTACCAGCGGATGACGTACTCGGGGGAGCCGCTGAGGGCACAAGAGAGGATGACGGTGCTGCCGATGCCTGTTTTGAGCTTCTTTGGTGTGAGGGTCACACGCAGAGGGTCTGTGAGAGAGGGGAGAGGCGTTGGCAGTGCCGGGCGGTGCGGCGGGAGGCAGCTCATCCCCGCTGAGCTCTCTCCGCTCCTCCTGCCCCGGGAGCGCCGGCCCGGCTATGAGTAAATGTCACCGCACAATAAGGCAGGTGGCCCTGCCACCGTCCTCGCTGCTGACAGCCCCTGCTTTTAACGTCAGCCCCAGGCCCCTGGCGGGGGTACTGTGGGGAGGTGGCAGGATGGCTGGAAGAAGATGTGGTCCATGTGACAGGGACAGTGCTGAGCTGGGGACACACCAGGCTGGTTCCCAGCAGGCTGACAGTGCCTGGCTGGCACCGTGCTCCAGGTAAGGCAGGCACTGTGGCTCTGGTACTGCCAGGATCCCGGAGACAGGAGGAACCCCGAGGAAAACAGCACTTGATAAATACTTGGCCTGCCCAGATGGTATTTACTGTTTGGCTAGAGCTTATTTTATGTAAATCGACATAAATTTTATGTAAATCAACAAAGCAAAGCACAGAAGCACCCAACACGTCGGACACGTGCAAGACAGTGGCTTCCAGCGAGCCAAACACTGTGCCAAAACACGAGGCTGTTGTTTGTACAGCTGTATAAACCCCTAAAGCTGTACATTGATAAAGGCTTCACGTGTCAGGAGGCAGCAGGACTAAGCCCCCCCCCCCTCCTCCCTGCCGGCTCTCACCTATGACCGTGAGGGTCCCCGTGACCTCTGCGGAGCCGAAGGTGTTGGTCACCTCGCAGATGTAGGTGCCGCTGTCCTCCACGCGCAGGTCGCTGATGGTCAGCCCCGTGATGCGCTTGGTCCAGCGGCTGTCGGCGGGGAGCGGCCGCCCGTCCTTGATCCACCGCACGGCCGGGTTGGGGTAGCCCGAGGCGATGCAGGGCAGCTCCACCAGCCGGCCCGCCTTCACCTCCCTGGACTGGAAGCTGTCTAACATCGTGGGGATGGACTCCGCCGGGTCTGGGTTGCGAGAGGAACTGGGCTCACCCGAGGAAGAGGAGGAGGTGAGGTGCCTCAGGGACACTGGGAGAGCCCCTGGCGTGGTGGCACTGTGCCCAGTCAGCACCATCCATGAGAGACTGGCTCTCCCCGTTCCCCTGAGCTGGCAGCTCTGCCATACAGGAGCGCAGGATGCACCCCATTATCCTTGCTGAGCATGGGGTGCCCTGTCCCACCCGGCCAGCACAGCCAGGACAGCAGGCACGTGGGGAGGTGGGAGGGAAAACACATCCTAAATAGCTGATGGGAGGAATAAACTTAGCGCCGGAGGAATTACTCAAGGTGACACCTAATTGGTGCAAAATACACAAATTTTGTGGCACATTTCAAAATTTACAAGCAAAAGGGCCCATCAGGCAGCTGGGAAAGAAGAAAATTAATCACTAAGTCTCAGGCGTGAAATTAAATTCCAGGGGAAAGAAACCTCTTTCATTACTCCCAAGCAGAAGTAAAACGCCGTGACGTGTAAATAATGACAGCGACCAGGAGGGGACCGGGCCGGATCGAAGCTCGCGGATTGGGGACGATACACCCGGCGACGCCCGCGCACCGCTGGGACGTGTGACAGGACGGGCACTGCTGGGAACCGGGACCCGCGGGACCTCGAGAGGCAAGATTAGGCAAGCCCTCCAGCTCTCCCCTGCCCTCCGGGGGGGTTAATTCGAGGAGCCGGTGCGGGAGCACCCGAGGATGGGAGCAGCACACGGCAGGGAGCGGCGGGAGCGGCGCCGCGGCTGCGAGTCGGGCGAACTCCCTCCCTCCCGAGCGGAGTAATTTGGGCAGTCAGCGGAGCCGGGAGCGCCCCGAGACACCCGGCACTCCGGACTGCACTGCCTCCGCCGCAGTATCGCTTGCATGTTCGTCACATCGCGTCAGGCTGCTCACATCGCGGGCTGTCACATCGCATCGCCGCGCGCCCCGTCGCCTCCCGCTCGGGGTGACGCGCGGCACTGCCAGCGCCGCGCCCGGCTCGGGGGGGCTGCGCGCTGGGGGGCACAGCCCAGGCACTGCCAGCCCCCTGCGCAGCCCCGACGGGACCTCCCGCCCCGCCCCGGGGTGTCCCCCCGCCGCGGGGACCCGCGAGGTGGCGATGCCCCTGCTCCCTGTGCGGGATGGCAGTGCTGTGGGCAGTGCTGTGGACATCGGGCAGGGCTGGGCCCCCTCCCGGGCTCAGGACCCGCCCCTCGCCCGCGCTGGCAGCCGCACGGGCTCACCTGAGACGGAGAGGCGAGCGCCGTTGCTCTGCCGCGTCTCCCCGCTGTACTTGTGCTTGGTGATACACCTGTAGGTGGACAAGGCATCTTCCTTCTGCACGTCCGATATGTACAAACCTCCATAAGAAGTAATAAAAAACCTATTTTCTGGAGACACAAAGGGAGGAGAAGAGTGAGCGAGCTTCCCCTGGCCCCCGGCTGAGCGTCTGGGTCAGGCAGAGCCCCTGCACCCCGAGCTGGCACTGGAGCTGTGGCAGGGAAAGAGGGACCTTCCTCCACCTCCCTGCGTCTCCAGCACATCGGGGTGCAGCTCTGGCTGAAGTTTCAGGCGGGCTGGCGAAGTTGGGTGAGCCACAGAGACCTTGTGTGTGCAGCAGCAGCCCCGGTGTTTATGGGCACCGCCTCCCTCCATCACTCACCCTGGCCAAGCATACACACCTGCCCGGGTGTAAGGGTGGGTTTGGGCTGTCTTTACACACACCTGGACTCCCAGGGCTGGGATTGAGGCTGGCCGTGGCTGCGCTGGGTGAGCAGAGCGTGTGGCACGAAGCTCCGGCACACGCTGCTCCGCCGCGGTGCCACGCGCTCCATGGCAACGCGGCAATTAAAAGTGAATCCGTCCCGCTGAGTTAATAATTAGCTTAACTTACTTAGAATCATGTGAAAACAAATAAGGGCTTGAGCTGATGTTTGAGCCCCGGGAGGAGGGTGCCGGGAGAGCAGCCAGGGCAGCATGGCCCCGGCAGCGCTGCCGGAGCAGCCCCCTCAGGCCAGCAGGTTTTGGAGCCTGGCACAGTCTTTGGCTGGCTCCTGACCCCTGTAATTCATCATGAATTATAACAGTAATTAACACGAATAGAAAGGCCTCTGTAGTGGCTACATGGAGAGCAGGATAAGCTGGGGCTCTGGAGAGGCTCCCTGCCCACCTGGAAAGCACTTTGCCCTGCCCCTCTGTGCCAAGCGAGGCTTTCACCCCCAACTCTGTGGGGCTTTGGGGTTTATTCCAGTGCCAGTCTCAGCTCCATCTGCTCGGCTGCACCGTGCTGCCAGCCAAACCACCCCCTACCAAACCCCAGGACTGCAGAAGGTAATTTAGTGCAGCTGAATGCTCAGAGTGAAAACCTTTAAACCCAGCCTGTAAATCAGCAACATCTGCAAATGGCTCCCTCAAGTCCTGCACAGTGCATGCTAAGCCAGGCTCTAGCTGATGAGGCCAAACAACTCTTTTTTACTTCCAGCACCTTTTGGAAGCACCTGGATATTCTCAATTTAGGCAAGAAGAAAGCTCTGTGGTCAGACTCTGGAGTGCAGAATAAGCACGTGTGAGAGAGCACGAGAGGCAGATGCTCCCAGAGCGCTCTGGCTCCCACACCCTGGGCAGGACCCCAGGCCCAATTCCCTGCAAACACTGCAGGTGACAGACCAGCGGAAAGCAGGGATCCTCACCCAGGGAACCAGGGAGTCCCTGGCACGAGCCAAGGCAACGGTGGTGCCCAGCTGGGCTGGCATTACCCATTCCAGCCGTGGCTCAGCCAGGTGTGGTGTTTGACTCCAACTGCTCGATACAAGACAGTGAGGGACTCCAAACAGCAAAGAAACAGCAAACAATTAATCATAATGCCAGTCAGCTGTGGCTAACAGAGGCACAGGCACCCGCCAGGCTGGCACCCTGTGCTGATCCTCCCTGGAAGCAGCGGGAGCAAGAGCTGGCACCCCCATCCCCAGGAGCTGCCATCCCCACATCTCCAGCAACACCCCAGTGGCTGCATCCCCGCCTGGAGGCTTCTGGGGTCCGCCAGCCAAAACCTCAGCCGAAACCTCCATGCTCTGGCATGCCAGCACCAGTGGGGCAGCGCGTGCCCCGCACCAGTCCGCAGCTGGGGCCGGGGGCGCAGCGGGGCGGGCGTTGTGCTCCGCCGCCAGCGGGAGCCGCCCCGCGATCTGTGCGACCCCCGCCGAAGGGCGGGAGGGGTGGGTGGTCCCACAGCACCGCAATCACATGCAAATCAAACATTAATTTTTCATCTCCCATCAAACCAGTAAGCGGAGAACATTGGCTGCACTGGAATTTGAGATGGGGGGAGCGGGTTTCCATGGTGACGGGGCTGTATTTTCCGAAGTGCTGGCAGCCCCAGCCCACACCCTCACACGCGGCCGTGCCTGGGGATCCACAGCCCTGCGCTGCCGTGCTCTGGGCTGGAAACAAAGCCTTGTGCCCGAGATCCAGGCTCTGGGATGGGGCTCCAGCCATAACAACCTCCCCGGGGACAGGGACGGGCAAAACCCCTGCAGGTTTAGGATCCACGTCTCCACCGTGGAGTGACAGGAGGCATCTGCTCCTTGCACGGTGTGGTGACACTGCTCCATCACGTGTGAGATCCACCCAAGCTGACAGCGCAGCTTCCTTTGGTTGTTTTTTTTTTTTTCTGGGAGGGGACAAGCGGCTCTGTCGAGGAACGTTCTGCTGGTTCAGGGGAGATGCGGGGCTGTAACTGATGTAAGCAGCTCCAGCGGACCTCACCCAAGTGACTTATTGCTGAGTTTGCCAGGCAGATTAACGTCAAAGGTCGCCAAGTAAAATCAGATCTTTCTGCCTGCCAGGAGGTGGAAAGGCTTTACAGGAAGCAGAGGATTAAGCACGTCTGTGGCCAGGCTGGAGTGATGTGCCTCTAATAACTCTTCCAGCTAGATTTGAGCTGCTGCCTTTGGAGATATCTCACCAAAGCCCTCGGATCAAACACAGCCAAGCCCACCACGAGCTAAATTCTACCTAAATTCCCAGGACCCGGCCCCTCACCTGGGGAAAAGCATAAGGGTGAGAGGGGGCTCTCCCACGTGGTTTCACTGAGTACACACACACACCTCTCCCACATCCAGCTGCCAGTGGTGGCCCTGAAACCCCAGCATCATTCCCAAGGGCCTCCTAATTCCAAGAGAAGGGTTACAGTCGATGCAGGTTACCAGCTCCTGCTCTATCCAATATAGATTTATCCAAACAACGGGGTCAGGGCTTCAGGAGGGAGCACGGTTTATAGTTCATAAGACTAATGAGATAACTTTCCCCTGGTACTGCTGGAGAATCAATAGGTGCCAGCGTTTATGAATTAGCCATACTCAGAGCATGTGCATCTCAAGGCATCCCGGACAAATCCAATAACCGTTTGGTGCTATTTCTGGCCACGTTTAAAGTGACAAACGCCTCCCGGGGGGAAAGCACGGAGGGGGAAGCCCCAAAGAGCAAAGCCTGTAATTTTCCACCGCTGCCACGGCGGCACTTTTCTGCTGTGGCTGCTGTTCCAGGATGCCATTTGCCCGGCACGGAGCTCGCCTGGGGACAAGGAACATCTGCAGAAAACCCAGCCAGGATGGAAACTCCTGCCCGCCCCATGGCGCTAATCACCACCTCCCTCCCTGGGACAGTGCCCAGCGGGGCAGGGGACACAGGGCACAGGAGCGGGCCGGCACCAGTGGCCATGCACCAGGGCTGCCTTTTATCTCAGCAGGCTGAGCCCAGCTCGTGCCACAGCAAAGCTGAGAGCAGAGGGGGCCTGGACCGGGCACTGAGATTAAAGCTCCCTGCATCCCTCCCTGGCGGAGATGTTAAAGAGGAGCTGTAACTTGAGCCCAATGCAAATTTCACAGGACCTGCACAAATCTGACAGATTTATTTACGTGTTTGCCTACCGCGGGGATCCCAGGGGAGCTGGGGGGCCGTCGCTGCTCCCAGCCCTTCCAACGGCGGCGGAGCTCTCCCGCAGAGCCAGGGCAGCAGAGCTGTGAGCTCAGCCAAAGGTTCCCACCTGGAGGAGTCACGGGCATTTGTAAGGCGAGCGACGCCAGCTGTGCCAGCAGCTCGGGCTCCGCACCAAGGGGCTCCTCCTCCTCCTCCACGAGCAGTGGCCCTTTTCCCGAGGAAAGGACCCGGTGGTTTCTGCGGGGCTCAGAGCAGAGGGAACAGCAGAGGAGGGGTGGAAATCGGGGAGTGACGGGCTTTCCACCTCCCCTCCCTAATCTCCTTTATAAGCATGGCTCCATCTCCTCCCGTTACAGGATTAACACCCATCTCTCATTCTCCTCCCGCAACAAGATTTTATTTCTAATTACGCTGTAATAAAACTGGGCGCGCTCCCAGGGCTCCTTCCAAATGACTTGTCGACACTCGGCGAGATTGAATCCTACTCGGACCCGTTTCCAGCACCTCTGCCGGCTGTTCATTAGGCATGCATGAGGGAGAGGGTTTAAGAACAGAATTACATTTAAATGGCTTTTCTGAGAGGGAGACAAGAGAGAGAGAGAGAGACAACAAGAGAGAGAAGCAAAAGGCAGGAGAGGTTTACAAGGAGGGTGTCACTGTCACCTCCCTGTCACCGTGCTGTCCAGCAGCTGTTGTGCCAGGTCCCCACTCCTGGGGCTCCGGGGATCTGACAAACCAAAAAATCCAAAAGGAAACACTGGAGGGGATTTCTGAGCATCTAATTTTTGCAACAGGATGGCAACCATGGACATGTGTCACTGAACACTGTCACCCTGCCCTGGGGGTGCCCAGGACACTGCCCACCGACTGCTGTGGTAGTGGAGAGGTTTTCCAGCAAAACCAGGGATTTTCTTGTCAGGGTTTAGGAAAACACACACCAGAAGAAACATGGGATGGGCATAATCAGGAGCTGGCATTGCCAATCCTGCTCCCTGCATCGGGGTGTGAGCGGCCAGCACGTGGCTCGAGTGGAGCACCAGGAACAACGTGTTTCCCAGATGTTTTCCATCCTCGCTGGACTCACTGGCAGTGGGAGAATGCTGCTTCCCACATCCAGGCTCACGAGTCGGCAAAACTGGGAAAACAGATGTTAGGAAAGATCTCTCTCTATTAGCTCCCTCGGAAGTGAGGTATCCTGCAGGGCTGGCAGGAGTTATTAAATCAAGAGTCATTATTTACCCAAGGGCCAGTCTTGCAAGTCATGTTCCTAGAAGTAAATCCGGAATTATGCTGCCCACGGAAATAGATTCACACGGGTATGAGGGAGAGCACAGTTTGCCTCTCCGGGTTTTAATCCACCTCTGAGTCACCGGAGCGCTCGGCACTGAAACCCAGCAGTGTTTGGGGACACTTCGGTTTGTTTGCGTAAGCGACTTTGGGAGTGACACACTTTCACTGAACCAGAGCACGGAGGAGGAGGAGGAGGAGGAGGAGGAGGAGGAGGGGGAAGAATCCCTTGGGTGGGGGCCAGGGGGCGGGCTTGCCCGTGGAGCAGCCCCCTGTCACCAGCCACGCTGGCACTGCCAAAGGAGGAGGAATTAATCTCCCGAGGTGGTCCGGAGCTGCCTAATACCAGCAGAAAATTACAGAACAGGATGAAGAGCATTACAAAATGAATAGGAGGGGACTAGAGATTTCCATGGCTAATCCTGTTAACGAGACAATTTCTTATCAAACTCATTATGTGGCGGAAAGCAGAGGGGAGGGAGGGGCTGGGCAGGGAAGCTGGGGAGGGGGAGGGCGATGCCGGGCAAAGGCATTCCCGGAGCATCGGGACACGGGCTGGCAGGGGAGCAGGGCAGCTCCCGAGCCCGGCTCGCCACGCCGCACGCCAGCGAGAGTTGTATTTCTATTTCCGAGCAGAGCTGAGTATTACTAGGGTGACATTTACCACAAAATAGTGCCGTCTGCTCCGGCTCTGTCACCAGCCCTCTCCCAGCGCTGAGCTGCAGCGGGCTGGGATTACGGCAGGCATAAAAACGTATAAAATCCACCAAGAGAACACCCAGTTCAAAAAGGGATTTTTGGAGCATCGGTTTTTGGTTTTTTTTTTTTACCTCCTGTTACGACGAGTCTCGTTTTCCTGGAAGAAGCAAACCAAGACACTGCGGTCCACAGGCTGAACGTGTGCCTGCCCTAGCACACGATGGGTGGGCTGGGAAGGCAGCCCAGGGTGCTGGGGACCTGGGAAGGGGCTCTGCCCACCAGCCCCTCCGTGCTGATCCCCGCATCCCGCTCAGCCACACACGAGCAAAGCTGAGAAGCCCGGCGTGGAAAAACGCGGCTGTGGCTGAGTGATTCCCAAAAATCCTCACCAGCCCTTCCGCCTCCTGCCCCCGAGGATCACGGGGGGGCTTCGCCGCTACTTTGTGCACAGCATTTAATTTTTTTTTTTTTCATTTGCTATTTAAAAAACCGCAGAACTAGTCAGATTTCATGCTAATGAGGAGAAAATCTGGATCGAGGACTGTGCAAAAATTTGCATCTCAAAGAGGAAAACAGGAAGTCGCTAAGAAAGGAAAATCCACGCAGAGGTAGCGGGTATGGCCATAATTAGGCTAATGCTGCCTGTGTTCTGTCAGCTCGTTCCCATCAGCCCCGGGCTGGCAGGGGACAGCAGAGTTCCCTGCCACCACGCCGTGATTCCCTGCCACGGCTCCCAGCCCGGGAGAGGGATGGTGAGGGATGCTGGGCACCAGGCTGGCAGTGCGGGATGGAGCATGGCACGGGATGGAACAGGATGGAGGATGGCACAGGATGGAGCATGGCACAGGATGGAGGATGGCACAGGATGGAGCATGGAACAGGGAATGTGGTGGCCACACCACCCTGGGAGGCTCTGCGGTGGCTCACAGAGACGCACATCTGGAGATTCTCCAGCAGCACCGCCACGGGACCGCCCACACCCAAAGGAAGGAAACCCCACACCCCCAGCCCCACCTGCCTGGGCTGAAGCCACCACCACCACCTCCTGCCTCAGCTCAGAACGAGCCGCCGCTGTTCCCCATCTTGAGAGGGGCTGATTTGCAGTTTTGCATCAATTTTCCTCTGATTTTTTAATTGGGTTTTGCTGCCACTGCAGACATTACTGTGCAAACAATTCCGAATGGCTTGAACCAAGATATTTGCTCATAAAGATCCATCACCAGTGCCGAGAATGACAGAAATGGAAAATGCCTAATGAAAACAAAGGGGAAAACAACAGGTACCCTGGTCCTTCACCATCCATCACCAACCTCGGATTATTGATGTGAGGCAAAAAAAATTCTCCCATCTGCAATCAAATCTTGAGAAATCTTGAAAAGCCAAACACCACATAGGAGAAAATTCTTTGCCCCCACTTCAGTCTGCAGGAGTTTCGCCATAATTATAATAAGAGTGAGGCTGCTGGATAACACGAGAATTATTTTCCCCACTTACATTGTCAAATGATCATTTTGCCCTGCAGTGAAATCTCAATAATTATAATGCCGAACCGTGAAAGAACAAAGAAATAAAAAAAGCAGTGTTTTCTTCCAGGGAGCGGGGGGAGGGGGGAGCCGCCATTGCAGAACTCAAAGTGCATCCTTCCTCTAATTATCTTTTCCAGGGCTATGCATCCCTCACCCTTTTCCCATGGCCTGAGCCCCCTGATAACTCCCTCAGCTGGAGGGGGAGCAGCCACCTCCATGCCCAGCGTGGCAGAGCTTCCCCACCGAGCAGCGAAGCGGGGGAGCGTGGTTTGGGCTCCGTGGCATCGCCCCCCAGCCCTAATCCCAACCCCCAGCGCTGCCAGGAGCTGCCCACAAGGGCTGCCCACGGGGTGTGGGGAGTGCCGTGGCAAAGCCAGTCATGGTCACTGTCCCTTCACACCCATCCCAACACCGACAGCCCCTCAGCAGGGGAGAAGCAAGGCGAGAGGAGAGAAAGGGGACAGAAAGCAGAGGGGGGCACGGGGGGGTAAAGGAGGAGAACAAGAAAAACAAGACGACAGAACGCTTGCTCCACAGCCCTCGGCTAAATTACAAACCAGTTTACTGAGGTGGAAAGCTGCAGTGAGCTGAGGAGGAATATGTGGAAACCATCTGCAGATTTAAAAATAATCTATTTTACGATCACCCTCGAACATATTCTTTTGCAGAAACCAAATAGGATTTGTTGTTGTTGTTTTGTGCAAACTGTTAGGGAAAAATTACTAGAAACATGCAGGGGGTTTTGCCTTCTTGAGTACTGAGAGGCTAAATATGCCCTTCCTTATGTTTAGAATAGTAACAGTCATCTTAAAATTAACTTGGTCTGCATCAGAGCTTAAAACAGTTGCAATTCAGAGCCTGCAAAAGCAGGACAAACCTGCGCTGGGATATCTAGCGCTTCGAGCTGACAGATGTCTTCCTACATACAGTAAATATAGGTCGTCTTTTCCTACCCAGAGAACTGTAGATCTTAATTAACCAGGCCACTAGCAGCATATGTAATGATTTTTTTCAGCTTGCTAAGTAAACCTTCCCGTGATGAGATGGAAGGAAAATCAGATGCACGTGAGAGGGACCCCCTCTCTGGCCGTCGTGGCCGGCGCAGCCCTCGCGCCGCGGCGCCCGTCGTTATTTCACGCTGTAAAATCTGGCTAACGAGATGGGAAGGGCGTGGAGAGCCACATCCCCCTCCCCGTGTGCAGCCCACGGCGTGCCCAGCCTGCCCTGAGCCCTGAGCCCGGCTTGGCTTGCTGTGGCCAGGGGGACTGTGGGGCTAAACCGCTTCGCCTCCTAAACCACTCCGGGATTAAATTATCTCCGGGTTCAGAGGCAAATGAGCTAATGAAATTCATGCTGCATTATGATAAAGCCGTGCCGAGCCCTCGCGGAGGGGCACTGGGTGCTGGGGTGGGTGAGGGTGGGTGGCAGGCCTGTCCCCCCCAGGCACAGTGTCCCTGTGCTCAGGGCGCTGAGCCCGGGCTGGCCACGTCCCAGCCCTGGCCCGGGAGGAAGGCAAGAGCCGGGTGAAGTTTCACCAGACGCTGCCTGAACGAGGACACCCGGCGGGCCCCCGCCCTCCCACCAGCTCTCACACCCAGGGTGCTCTGAACCGGTTTTTTAAACACTGGGGTGGAAGGAAGGGAGAGCAGAGCCCAAGCCCACGACCACATCCTCACACGCTCTGTTTCGACAGCCAGAAGTGTGCTTGGCAGGGCAAGGACAGCACACAGCCCCTGCCTCTAAAGGGCAGGACTGGTGCAGGCTCCCCAGATAAAAGCTACCCAGACACTGTGGGATGAAGTCGAGGCCAGAACCTCCCTCTGCAACTTGGAAAACTGCAAGAGCTGTACATCACTGCCCCGCACCAGCTCTGAAAGAATCCTGCTGAAGCCAAGATCTTGTTTTGATCTGATGGGAAAACCCAGGAGCCTCACAAAAGAAACTCTGTCACCTGAAACTCAGGGGTGAAGTGGAACGATCCCACGCTGCCGCTCGCTGCCGCTGTCCCACGTGTCCACGAGACACGCACGGTGCCTCCCATCCCCTCCTCCCCTCCTTGCTACTCACTGGGGAAAAAAATTCAGTGAATGCGACTCGAACAAAGAGTAGAACTTCCTCCCTGCTCATTAGTGCTGGAAAAGCAACAGAAAAAAAATCCCCAGGACATAACCTCCTCTTCAGCTCTGAAGTCTGAGCGGCTTGGAGAGGGTGGTTGGGTTTATTCTTTGCCTTTCACCTCGCTCAGAGTTGGTCTGCATGCTTTGATTATGGAGGCACAGAGAGGAGCCCACGCCGAGGAGGGGACCCCAAACCCAGCCCCCCCCGAGTGCTGGCTCTGCACAGACGCCCTGGGGCACACAGATTCCCACACGTGTGGGCACAGCCCCATCAGCACCTGGCTTGGAGGCTGGAGGCAGCTTGGGGCAGCTCACAGTGAGCCTGCCCAGCCTGTGGGACACTCTGATCCTTCCTCCCACCCTCTAGAGGGGCGACTCCAGAAGAAAAACACTTCTCCTCTCTTTCCCTGCAGCCAGGAGCGCTCGTGGGGGCTGGTGGGACGAGAGGAAGGGGGTACGGGGTGGGACAGGGCCATCACCTGCTCTCACCTCCCGTGTGCTCCCCGGGCACCACCAGCAAACAGCAAACACGGACAGAAACGTGGGTGAACCACAGCACCCCTTTGGAAAGGGATGAGAAGGGAGCAAGGTCCCTGCAGCCGCAGAAGCCACCAGTGTGTCACCACCAGCCCTTCTCCACCCACCCACACTCCGGTGCTGGAAAGGTTCAGAGAGCCACTGGGGAGCTGCGCACGTTCCCGGGGGGAAACAACCCCGGTGCTCCACCAGAGCCACGGCACAAATCCACTCCAGAGCATCTGCCACGGGCGGGGGCTGCAGCGGCAGCTGGGAGGGGGAGCAGCCCCTTCCCGCACCACACAGGATCCGCTGCAGCTTATCAATAATTATTAAGACAAGGCAAATGTATGTTGACCTAGTTAGACGTCCAAGAAGAAAACCAGCCCCGTTGGCTTTGTTCAGCAACCTGGCAGTCCTGATGGAGGCAGGCCTGGCACAGACCCTTCCCATCCAAATGATTCCCTCCCGGCATCGGGGAGCCTCACGTGTGAGCACTGGGGCGCTCATGAGGAACACTTCAGGCTTCAAAGCCGGCGGGGAAATACTCTGATAGTTCACAACGTGACCACAAAAATCATTCTAGGCCAGAAGAGTTAGCCAGGCGCTGTGGGATGCAGCACAGCCCCCTGGACCCAACTCTGAGCAGCTCCTTGGACATGACAGACACAGGGAAGAGAGATCCTGTGTCCTCCCGACACTGGCACAACATCCCTGGCCCAGGAGCTCGACTTAGGCAAATCCAGCCCTGCAATCAGATGTGATTTCCTAGCAACGAGCAACGAGATGCTGGGGCAGCTCACCAGGAGAGCGGGCGGCCTCCGCATGACTCCAAGTCCTTAAATGAGACGAGATCTTGTCACACCATGCTTTCACCTGCCTTCCAGGTGTCCAGGGGACAGAGGGGGCTGCCCCGGCTCCCAGCACTGCTCTTAGCCCGTTCAGGTTTAGCCTGGGGAAAACACGGAGCAGAACATGAGGGCTTGGCACCCTTGGGTATCGCCACCAGGTCGCCCGTTATTTTTGGAGGGGGAATACCCATTTGTCACCACGGTGGCACAGACATGCACAGGCCCCCGCAGCCCCACGCTGTAATCCACTCGGTTCGGGGCGATCAGGGAGAGCTGGGACCCCGTAACTGTCCCGTGCCCCGGAAGGCGTGACCTGCATCTCGCTCACCTGTCTCACAGCTCTACGTGAGACTTGAGCTCGCTGTGTGCTGCTCCTGCCTCCTCTCTGCTTCCCTGCAGTGACGTTCAGGATGAATTCCCTTCATCTCGTGCAGGCACTAAAGGCTCTCGAGGTGCCCCCCCGACCCCGCCAGGTCGGAACATGGCCCAGGGCAAGGGACGCGAGGACAGTGCGGACACTGCCATCGCCAGCCGGGGGACGCCTCCTCGGCCGCTGGCTTCCTGCCCAGGGCTCCCTCCTGCTCCGCACGGTTCAGTGGTGCCTTTAGAGCATTGGCTGTGCCAGGACAGCCCGAGGCCTCAGCGCCAGCTTCAGCAGGCACGGCTGGGCTCAGGGACGGGCAGCAGCCACGGCTGGGTCCCCTCGCAGGGCAGGCACAGGAGGGAGCAAGGGACACGGAGTGCAAAGGGACAGCCTGGCATGGGCTGGGGAGTGCCTCCCTGCCTGGCACGCAGCATCCTGCCTCACATGTCCAGCTCCAAAGGTGACAGACCCCCTGGATACAGCCCTTCTGTCGAGGGCAGGCACCCAGATCTCCCCCATCACCAGCCTGGGAACGCTCAACACTTCTCCCAGCCCAGGTCCCTCTGTCCCTACAGCACTGCAGCCAGATCCCGCCTCCAAGTGCCTCTCAGAACTGACGGGATGCAAATTATTCCTCCCTTTCAGCTGCTATTCAAGCCTTGCTGGCCACAGCTCCGAGCAGCTGCTGCCTCGCACACACACGCGGGAGGGGCGGGCGCAGGGCTGATTTTGGGAGCAAGGAGGGGCGAGTGCAGCATCCATCAGAGCCACACAAAGAAGCTCCTCGCCACCAGCGCTGAGGAAGGCAGCTCAATCTGCTCAAGGAGTGCAGCAGAGGGCTGTGAGCTGTCGGGCAGGAGGAGCTTCCACTGCAAAAAGCTGAGCTGTCCCAGGGAGGGTGACACGGGGACAGTGGCACAGGCCAGGCCAGGGACGCTCCTCACTGACAGACATTAGTGGGTGCACAGGCTAAAGCAGCAGGGCCAGTACCCAGCCAATTCACACATGTTTTATTCATAAAAACACTGCAAAGTTCACGCGCGTTCACTAATTACTCAACCTGCTCCTCTGTCAGGTGAATAATGAGGGGAAAAATAATCAGCAATTTGTTCAAAACCACATGGAGAAATTCTGAGCGCGTTATGGCAGGGCTGTGCTCTGCATGCTGAAACCTGGGGCTGATGTGATGCTGTAAAAACGCCTGGGGCACTCACCAAAGGGACCCCAATGTAACCAGTGCTCCCGTGCACCCCCAAATCCAATCCTGCCCCACACAGCCACGGGCATTTCCAGGTGCTCCAGGGCTGTCACAGCTGCTCCTCGGAGGAGAAATGTCTTTAAAAAGCATCGAGGAGCTCCTGCCTCCTCGGAGTGCTCGGAAGCCCAGCCAGGCCTTGCTCTCTGCAGCACGGCTAATTACCACGGCTTTCCAGAAGGCAGGAATAATTAAAGCACCTTCCCTCTCCCTGGAGAACGAGAGCAGGAGCCTTAGCGGATGGCACAGGGAAGAGAAACCATTTCCCAAACTTCTCTGCTTTCCTCAGGAGCTGAGCCTGGCAGCGGGGCAGAGCAGCGAGGAGCCTCCTGCGGGGATGCTCCCGTCAGCACCCCCAGAAGTGGGGGATGGAGCCAGGGAAAACCAGCCAGCACCAGAGAGCTGGATTGGGAAACCTCAGGCTTTTAGCTGAAGGAGCACTGAGGAGCCAGCACATCTGCTCCCAAGGAGCCACTTCAGCCAGGGGACTCCTGCCTTGGCGCAGAAATTACTTTAAAATAAAATTATCCTCTGAAAAGGCATGATACAGCATTAGCCCTGGAAGTTCCCACTTGCCCACCCAAAAATCCCAGTGTGCTGTGTCACCCAGTTGGTTTGGTGGGGAGGGGGTGGGTGTAAAGACAGGAGGGAGCTCTGTGGCCACTGAGAGGCCTCCTTTGGCCAACACTGACTTTAGACTTGGGCTCTGCAACTGCAGCAAAGTTGCAGTCAAGCATCAGCATCTCCACAGAGGCAAACGGGAGAGTAATCACAGAGAGGTGAGGGGAGGGAGGAGACAAAAAGCAGCAATAAATCACTTCCCTGCTGCTACCCGAGGAGATATAATTAAGTTTATGCTTAGAGTGGCATTGCTGACAGTAGTCCTGGAATGAGATAAACACATGGCATGAGGTTAAGCTGTGTGCTGAGTGGCAGGTGACACGTGTGCTCTGGAATGTCCTTGATTAGGGAGTCCCCAAACACGGGGAGAGCAGCAGGAAATGTCTCAAAAACTGCACAGTGCAAGGCTCAGGGCTCCAGTGCACACCCAGAACGGGCTCCGCAGCCCCTGCTGAGGGCCCACTGCTCCAGCCAGCCTCCAGGAGTCCCTGCCCGGGGTGTCCCCCCTTTCCTGGTGCCCACCATCACCCATGGGTGCCCAGCTCGCCAGCCTGAGTCCTGCTTGTGCTTAAGCACAGGCTTAAATTCAAGCACAGGCTTAACTTTAAGCACATGAAATGTCCACTG
Organism: Tichodroma muraria; assembly: GCA_013390105.1. Lineage (NCBI taxonomy): Eukaryota > Metazoa > Chordata > Aves > Passeriformes > Sittidae > Tichodroma > Tichodroma muraria. Next base: position 137,409 of record WAAG01045043.1, read on the forward strand.
ATCTCCAAAGGATTACTCACGGGCTCAGCTGCACACACCAGGGGCTCGGGGCTGGGATGCTCAGTGTCACCTCCCGGGACAAAGGGCAGAGACAAACCCTGCAAAGGCGGTGTGACCGAAATGACAGGGGGTGCCCAGCCAGCTCAGCACAGTCACTGAGGCAGGACACTGAGCTGGTCCAGGGCCCCCAACACAGGCCAAGAGCCCTGTGGGCACTGCAGACCATCTGCTACTCAAACACACCTGCACGTTTCCAACCGCTTTCCTTGATTCTCTTAAGAAAAATTCCACAAGCCTGTATTCATTTTCACTTACAGAAAAGAGCTTGGTGTGGGTTTTCTGGCAGCATGCAGTAATTGAAGACAATTCCCAAACAGGAGCAAGTTTTCCTAATCTAGACTTGTAATATATTTCAAACCTTCTTACTTTAAAGTATCTGTAGGACCTTCATTCTGCCCGTCCCCAGATGTTTGATGAGCACATTTCTGCAGAGAGTGACGCTGCTCCCTGCAGCTCTTATAACCTGATGTCCCCTCCACTGAGAGAGAAGTCAGGCCTGGCCACACACAAAGCTTGGCTTTAGCAGCTCTGCCCAAGGAGCAGAGAAGGACCCCCCAAATCCAGCTGAGCATCGGTGGGGTGACATCCTAGCAAGAACCTCTTCCTGCCCTCCAGACACTGCCACAGCCATCGGCATCCCACCTCCAGCTCCTGATCCCACCCCGGCCAGGAGGGGCCTCCGAAAGCCAGCGCACGGCCCAGCTCAGCTGAGAGCCTCCAGCTGCCATCTGGACGGATCACAGGATTTTTTTCCATGCAAATATGAAAGAGGGGGTGGGGGAAGGCTGAGGAGAAACGAGGCTGCAAAATGAATTCAGCATCAATTATTCTAAAATATGCGTGTTAATATGGGAAGGGCTCCATGGCTGCATCCATCTCCACTTCTGTTCATTTTGAGCAGCAAAATGTGACCCGGGAAGATGACAGCATCTCGCGTGTCACTTACACAAACACGAGCCGGGCAAGGGGGGATATTAAAACGGGAGACAATGCTGCATATTAAAATGCCACAGATGGAGCTTTCTGCAGCCTTTGCAGTCTGCCTCGGAGATTATTGCTGGGCCATATTGTATTAAAAAATGGGGGGTGGGTGTGTTATTTATTTAATTTTTAAACAAATTCCATCTCCTACTCATGCCGGATGGATAAAGTGAGCTCTTGAGCTCCAGCCAGCTTTGCCAGCAAACCCACATGAAAAATGCATTTTCATTAATACAAACTGTTTGCAGTAGGTAAATTAATTCTGGAAATGGTTTTCATACATGGCAAATTATACGTTCAGTGAAAACACTGGATGACACTCCACAGCCCTAATAAAAGCCCCGTGTTCCCTGTAATGAGGCGGGATGGCCAGGTAAAGGCGGCGAGCTGGAACAATTAAACAAACAAATAAGTCAACAGGAGAGGGAAAGCTGACGGGGTGAGGAGGTTTTCAGGCTGCTGCAGCCATTCCAGGGTCCAGCCCCACAGGTGGAGTTTCCCAGAGAGGAGGAAAGAGCAGCCTGGGTCCCTTCCCATCACCGATGTGAGGGCTGAGGGTCCCGTCGGGGAAGGTGCTGTGGATTCTGAGGGCACAGAGGTGACGAGCACAGCAGAGCTGGCCGAGGAGCCAGGGCAGGCCCTGCCAACCCCAAACCACCTCCCACGTGGGGAACGAGCCCGAAGATCAAGCTCTCCCCCTCACAAGTTTTTCTTCTGCTCTCAACCCTTTGAATGTCTCCTTTAACAGTCCTGGGCGCCTGCTGATGGCGAGGGAAGCGATCTATAATTGATGGCGTGACGCTGTGCCACGGCCCCAGCCCCAGCCAGAGACATCTGTTCTGCACGTAGCCTCGCTCAGGTGCTGTCACGCCGCATTTACCGCAGCGTATCACAGCCCGGCTGCCTGTGCTGATGTGGGGCCAGCCCTGCGCCCTGGCACCCTCAGCTCGGGGTGTCAGGGCCTGGAGAGGTTGCACTGGAGGCGTTCTCCATCCTGTTTCCAGGCTTATTTCCACAAATTTCCTTCAGCAGCACCAAAGCTGCTGGGCACTTGTGACGGCAGCACCGTGCCCACCCTCACTGTGCCCTTCCAGCAGCACCCCTGCACCCTCTCGGGCAAGTTCCCGCTCTGCCAACTGCCTTTCCCTCCAGATTCTGACTCTTAAAACCCTGGGCCAGGCAGAAGGCAGGCACAACACCTTGGAAGTAGAGGAACTCGGAGTGATTTGAAGAGCAGAACAAATCTCCATCCCTGCATCTGTCACGGGGAACCGAACGCCACGGAAGGAGGGGGCAGCATTTCATAACAGCCTGCCACGTTAGAAAACAAAGAGTGATAAAGAATCTTTTAGTCACCTCTTAATTACATATTCCGGGTGCATTAAGAAAGGAGAAACGTATCTCAGGTCACTGCCTGTCACTGCGACAAAGGCCCGTGATGAGTTCTGTATTCAAAATATTTGCACTAATTATCAGCACAGCTCCCCTTTGAAAGCGCTCAGAGGGAAGGCTGGTGTTTCACCCGGGGGAATCAGCTCGCAGCCTGCGCTGCCTTCACTGCACTACACATAAATATACTCGTGCACGGGTATATTTTTACCAACGTGCCCGGCTATGTATCCATGGAGAAAAACCTATAAATGCCTAATGCTCGTCTTGTGGGGCTGGGGAGCGGGAGCAGCACAAGAGGGGCTCTGTTCCTCGCTCCTGCAGATGCTGGCTGAGCCACGATGGGCTCTGCTGGGTTTCCAAAGGTGGGAGCAGAGACTCTCACCCCCGGGCGATGGCTCCAGCCACAGCTTGGTCAAATGGAAAACAACCCTCTGCCAATGCAAATGCCCAGGGAAGGAGAGAAACGCGCTGAATGCAAATGGGACTGACCTTTAATTAGTGCATAAGGAGGCACAAGATGGGGAAAAGCCAGAACTTCCCTAGGCACCTTCCCTTTCTCTAGCACAGCAGGAATCACGGCGTCCCCACAGCAGCGACCCTGATTTTCCAGGCGGGAGCTCCCACAGGACATCCCCCCCATCTCTGCCTGCTCTGCTGCTGAGCCAGTGTCCCAGGAGGGCCAAGAGGAGGGTGAGGGCAAACAGTGGTCCCAGGCTCCCGCCAGGGGTGCCTGCAGGATCCCGTTGCAGGAACCTGGGGTCAGCCTCTTCTTCCAGGCAGCTACTGACAGGACAAGAGGACACTCAAGCTGCACTGGGGAGGTCCAGGGTGAACATCAAGAAGAATGAAAGGCTTGTTAAACATTGGAAGGGGTTGCCCTGGAAGGTTTGGAGTCCCCATCCCTGGAGGCGTCCAAGGAATGACCGGACAAGGCACCTAGTGCTCGGGGCTGGGTGACAAGATCGGGATTGGTCACAGGTTGGACTTGATCTTGGAGGTATTTTCTGAACAAAACGATTCTGTGGTTCTCTGATCCTACTGTGAGGCAAGAGAAGGGCAACAGGCACCCAGCAGGTGCTGCTTGGCCCCACATGGCCCCTGTCACCCAGCAGGGCACAACACAACTCCTGCCTCTGGATCTCCTCCCCATTTAACACAAACTGACCCACACCAAAAAGCCGAGTGGAGCAGCCCTCGACAGCCCTGGAGCTGCTTGGGGCCAGCAGCATCCTCACCCCCACCCCGGGTCACATCTTGGTGTCATTCTCGTGGAATTCCACATTATTTCCCTGTTTGTTGCCATCCAAGAACCCAGAGAGCCTTCCCCAAGCTCTCGCTCTATCCCGGCCATGGGCTGCGGAGCGGCTCCTCCTCAGCCAGCATTTAATCTGAGTGGACAGCAGCAAAACCATGTAGATATAAATGGGGCAAGGAGAAAATAGCACGCTTCAGGTTCCTCGGGGAAGCATATGGGACCGGGAGACTTATTAATAAATTCTTCTTTGTTCTGTGTTGTCTGTGATAAATAGCTGCACTCAGCATCAATAACCGCAAACATCCTTGGGAAAGGGAGACACGCAGGGACCCATGGTGCTGCTGAGAGCAGAGAACGGGTTCAATTCCGGGGCTGAAGGCAGATTTCACAGCCCTAAACAAAATTATCAGAGGGGGCTGCTGTGGCCACACGTGCAATAAATGTAAGGTTATGGCTACTGAAGCAGCAGAGCATCTCCCAGGAGCTGCAATGCCTTAAGTGAGAGGATAAGAAAGAATAGCCCCATTCAGGAGGGTGTCTTTGGAAAAATAACATTTATGCTTCTGAATCAAAAGTGTTTTTATTAAGGGAACACAACACTTCTGGAATGTTATTGCCCTAGAGATTACTCAAACTCCCACCCCTTTGCTGGCATCCAAAAGTAAATTTCCACGAGATTTTAAACACTGCTGAGACCTCAATAATTTGGGAGTAGGAGGGAAAAGAGAGCAGTAGCAAGAGACATTCCTAATGGTGAAGACATGAAAAACGCAGCTTTATTTTTTGATGATTGCATTAGATTTTTTTTTTTTTTTTTATCACAGAGATGAAAAATGAGCAGCTACCACCTCCTAATTCACTGCCTGGGGACTGGATTCCTCTCCACTGCCATTTGAGGAGAGGCACTGGAAGCAGCACTGAGCAGGAAATGAGTTATACTGGGGAAGAGCCTGTTCCATTGTGGAAAAATAGGGGAAGAATAGTAACCTGGTGTAAAGTGCATGTACTGAGGGCAGCAGAAAGCCCGGGACTGTGCTTAGAATGTAGAATCACAGAGTCGCTACGGTTGGAAAATCCATCTAAAACCACCTGGGATAACCCAGCCCTGCCAAGGCCAGCCCAAACCGCATCCCCAAGCGCCACCACATCTTTTAAACACTCCCAGAGGTGGTGACTCCAACGCCGCCCTGGGCAGCTGTGCCAGTGCCTGACAACCTTTCTGGTGAGGAGGTTTCCCCTAATACCCCATCTAAACCTATTCTGGCACAACTCGAGGCCCGTTTCCTCTTGTTCTCCCTCCTGCCAGGGAGCAGCGGCGGGTGAGGAGGCTCCTCTCGACTGCTCAGCACCGCGGACAGCGCCCGGCCCGGCCGCCGGGACACCCCTCCCCTCCGCAGCCCTCGCAAGCCGGGCTTTAGTCCTATTTATTTAATTACTTTGGGCTTATTTACTCCCAAGAGGGCGAGGAGCGGGTTCTCCGTGCCCCAAACTCTCGGCACGCCGTGGGCTCCGAGCGGCGCAGGAAGGATTCGGCTCCTCATCTCCTCCTCCCCGCGGGAACCTTTCAGCTGCCAGCGTGTGTTCCCACCCACAGATCTGGTGACTTCCCCGGGAAGCTCCGAGGAGTAGGCAGTGCCATCCGAGGTGGCCCGGGGAAGCGTACAACCGCCCGGAACACGCACGTGGAGCTGAGGGGATGCGATCGGCGCTTCTCGTCTCCCCCAAACCGCTTCTCCGCCGAGATATCACCAGGGTATGCACCAAAGGACAAGGAGAAAGGGTTTTAAACCACAACGGGGCCAGCTTAGAGTAGATGTAAGGAGGAGTTTTTTGCGATGAGGGTGGAGAAACACTGGGACAGGTTGCCCAGAGAAGTGGCAGATGCCCCATCCCTGGAAACGTTTAAGGTCAGATTGGACAGGGCTCCGAGCAGCCTGGCCTAGCTGAAGATGTCCCCACTCACTGCTAAATGGCCTTTAAATCTCTCTTCCAAATGAAACAATTCTGTCATTCCAAAAGCCCGCTGCTGGCCGCAAGCCCCAGGCCAGCTCTGTACTGCAGGTACTGAGCACCTTCCCTCCTGTCACTGCCGAGTTTGTGCAGGCACCTGGGATTACCTTCCCACTGTGACCATATCAGCTCTTTTCCAACAACATTAAAAGCTCAGCACTGCTGCCAATGCCCTTTGGGCAACACGAGCAAGTTTCAGGCTGTTGTCACAAAAGCGAACTCGTCTTGCTGAATTTGAACCCGGCTGAAAGGCACAAGTGCTCAAGGAAGCAATTTGCACAGCAGCCTTGCATCAGGGCATTCCCCTTTTCTTTCTTGTTAATCCTCTGCTCTGTAACCACCTTTTTTTCCCCCTCATGCTTTCACTTGGAGCACCACGAGTTTGAAAGGATAAAGTACATTAAGAGTTTTAATGCTGAGGAAGATATCAGCCTGACATTTTAATAACACTAATGCTCTGGAATTTGCAGCATTATCATGGTAGTGCATATCTCAACACCAGTCCCTCCACTGTGGTTCATACAAGCTCTACACCACATTAAACAGCACCAGTAAAGAAATCAGCCCCTTCCATGGTGCCTGAGACAATGATTTCCCAGCACCACGTGCAGAGACATGGCAGGGATTACCACCTCCCCTCCCATCAGGCTGCAGACAACGGCTCCTCACCCTCTGCCTCCCGAATAGCTGAGCTGTGACAGCTAAAGCAGTGATGCAGAGATATAAACACTGCTTCTAACAGGACTTCTTGTCTCAGCACAAAACCAAGCCCTCTCAAACGCCAGTTTCCCAGCCTGCATCTTGCAGAATCACTCCCAATCCTTTGCTTCTGCATCCCACAGGTCAGTTCAGCGTCACCCGATTTACTTGGTCCTTTGCCTGTGTCAAGGCTGAAATTCATCCTAAATTCATCCGGTGCGTGAGACCACGAGGATAGGATGAAGTTTGGATGATGCAGCGAGGGACAGACGAATGGCAGGGACCCTCTTAAATACAAAGAGGTCCGTTCCTGTCCACAGAAACAGGGTGGAAAGAGACGGACACCAATGAGCTCCGCGGTGAGGGACGGCCACTCCAGCGTCCACCACAACTGCACAATGGGCCTGGATGGCTGCAGGAAATTTTGGGAGCTCAGGGAAAGGCAGCAGCTGCCCCATCCCTGCGTGTCCCGAGTCCCTGAGCCAGCAGCACCCACAGCTTCACCTTCCCCCTGCTCTCACAACTTCTGTCCAGCAAGAGGAGCGGCTAAAACTGTATAAAACCAGCAGCAGAGACAAACAGAGAAGGGAAACACTCGGGTTCAGTACTTAAACTTCTCCCACCTGCATCTTCTGGTGTGTCTATTCCAGACACCAGCAAAGCTCTGGTCATGAAACACCCACTTAAGCCCTGCTTCTCCTTCCTCAGAAGAAACCAAATCCTGGCCCTTTCTGCCCCTCTTTTATGTCTGAGTACAAAAAACCCTAAATGGGCTACAAGCATCAATCAAATCTGATGTAAAATTGTAGATGTCTTAAAAAGTTACAAGCTCACAAGTCTGTAAAAAATACAACTAAAATGCAGCCAAAGCCCAGGCGTTTTGGGAAGTTCAGACCTAGTGATGGGAGGGCAGAAACTGCTTCCTCTGCTGGCTTTTTGAAACACACACACACTGTTCTGCAAAGCCTAATGGCAACAGGCACCAGGGGACTTCTCTGGCTTCCAAAACCCCTCTCCTGTGCATGCAGCCCACACACTGGGACTGGGCTTAATGAGCAGGAATTTGAAAGCCGACTTCAACAGAGGCTAAAAACGAGCTTAAGTTTCATGAGCAAAGTCAAATGCAGAAGTAAGTAAGTGACAGGAAGCCCGAAGAGTAAATGAGACTGTTACATCTTGTGTCTAATGAGTGACACCAGGTAACGCTGGCAAATTGCTCACCTAGAGACAGCATCAGTGAATTTCTGATGGATGAACAAGCCATTTTTTTCCCCTCATCAGCGCACATCACAGTGAATGATGGAGCATGTTTTCCTGATGGTGCTGGAGATTGTCACTATCATTTGCTAAATCCGGTTCTGCCGGTAACACTGTGGCAGGAGAGCTAAGTGGCGCTAAGTCAAAAGCTGGAAAAGCTCCCCGAGGGTCAGCCAAAAGCAGCCGAGGGGCTCCCACCCTTGGCTTTCCACAGACAGCATCCTGAGGATAATCAAGGTGCACGAGACAGGGCGACAGCACAAATGGGCAATGTGAAAACACTGGAGAGGCTCAGAGAGAGAGAGAGAGAGAGAGAGAGGGCTCCGCACAGCAGAACAGGCAGACCGTGGCCAATCTGCAGCCAGAACGAGCTGAAAACCACAACGTTTTGTGGGTGCTTCACCAAATCAGGCCCTGAAAGCTCTGCCATGTCCAGCTCTGGCACGGCCCCTGGCCGGTGTGGCCGGGCCAGGCGGCCAGCTCTGCCCGTCACGTGGGGAAGCCTCACGGCTGAGCTGCGATGCGTAAAAGGATTTACAGATGTAAAGCCACATCTCGATAACGCTTGGAACAAATCCCTGACATTCTTCACACAGCTCTGCACTAACAGGTTAGGCTCTAGCAGAGTGGAAACGGCAGCTCCCCGCTATTTCCACGTCTCCGTCCCCGTTAACTGTTTGAAGCCTTCTCCCCTCGGAAGCAAGGTGGAGCTGGCTCGGCGGAGGCAGGACTCTCCGTGCTGACAATTATTCTCCATTCAGGACTAGCCATTTGCATGCAGTTCATTTGTGATGCAGAAAAGCTTGAACCTGTCATTATTGCTTGGCATCAGTACAGTGCTGTGAAAAGACACCGCTCGGAACATGCGCACAGCGCTGCACCCTATTTTCTTTAATCTAGGCTAAAATGACAATGAGGAAAAGCAGGAGGGAGGGAGGGAGGGAGGGAGGAGGATGAGAATGAGGAAAGCATCATTTTCACAATCAGGAGTGATTCTCCCACAAGCCAGGCATGGGTGCTGCAAGCAGAGCTCCAAAGGATTGTCCGGGGATGATCCTGGCTGGCTGAAAGCGAGGGGCTCCCCCAGTGCCAGGGCATGCAGGTGACATTGGTGTGGTCCCCTCTGCACAGCTGCAATCTCCTCAGCAGGACTATCCCCCAGGAAGGTTCCAAGAGCCACTGCTTTGCTGTACAACACCCTCTGGCCAAGCAGGAGATGCCCAGGGGTCCTACCTGACACATGCCCAGCACGGCCTCTCCCCTGCTGCCCCCAGGCACACAGAGATGGGGGTGGCAGTCAAGGCACAGGAGCAGATGGAAAGCAAAAACCCCTTGAAAGCTCTGCTCCCCACGGCTATTTCCTGTCTCTTTCCAACAAGCAGGGATCACAAATGTTTCCTCTCCGAGGCCACGCTGCTGCGGCGTGCGGGGAGCGGGCAGTGCCCGCCTTTGCCGAGGGGAGGGCTGCCAGGGAACAGGGATGGAACGGCTGACACCCTGGGCAGGCCTGGGGGACAGCGGGGGACACTGCCAGGCAGCTCCAGCCCCCAGCCCCTTCATCAGCAAACACTCCAGACCCCTCCACGTATGCTGATACTTGTGGCCATCTGTGTTCCGGACGGTGCCAGCACCCAGCCTCTCCACACCTCCTGCCTCTCCCCGATCCAGCACCGACACCAGGCACGAAAGCACAAAAAATCCCAGCCTTGGCAGACGTGGGCCAGCCCGAATGGTCAAAGATCAGCTCAAGTCCTGCCTGTAGCCAAGGCTTTAACAGCTCTGTCAGAACGTCTGTCAGGAACTGTTCTCGCTCCTCAGCGTCTCCCTGTCATGTCAACATCCAATTGCTTTTGGCTAACAACTCGACCTCCGTGACTGCTTGTGACGAGACACTCCAGATCCCCACCACAAGTGCTGTGGAAAAGCATTTCCCGGTGCCAGCGCTGGCCTGGGATCGCCCCTGTCCGTGCTGAGCCCCGGGCCGCCTCGCCGGGCGAGACCTCTCCGCCCCCAGCCCAGCCCACTCCGGCAGGAGGCAGCTCCGCGATGCGCAGGTGATTTAGGAGCCCAGATCCCATTACGATTCATTGCCAGCAGGGAATCCAACTCCCTTGTTACCTTTCAAATGAGCAGAGCTACACATGAATATTAAACACCACCGCGTTCTAGTCCCAGGGAAAAAAAAAAAAAAAAAAAAGCCGGTCTTTGAGAATCCCTCATTAAGATGCACTGGACGCCTCGCACAGGGAGCCCGAGAGCCAATTAAGCAGGACTGTAACAACCCTAAAACGAAGCCGCGCCTCGCTGGGTTCCAAGCATTTGGCGGAGCTGGTGCGGGTGCTCTCCCCACAGCGCCCTGGGTGCCCCCAGTCCATCCCAGAACACGACACCTCTACCTGAGGCCAGAGGCCGCTTCCTACCTCCCTGCCAGGGATGAGCCTCTCCCCAAACCCGTCCCCCTTCCCGCCAGCTCCTTGACTCGCTCTATTTCCAGCACCTTCAGCAAAGTTTATTTGCTGACTTTCAAACCCCTTTATTTCCACGCTGGATCAAGGTAACACCAGACAAGCCTGACGTGTCTCCTGACTTTGGAGGGACTCTCTCCTTCTGCTCCTCATTCTCACCCTCCCTGCCCCTGCCCAGCCCCTTCTGCCAGTGCCAGCGTCCCCCGCTCAAAATCAATTTCTATATTTCAGATACAAAGGTTGTTTTGCTTGAAAAATGAAGCTGCCCTTCACAGAGGTAATAGAGAAATCAATACTAGTTACATCGAGTTTCCTCCTGAAAACAAGGAACTGCTGGCATTTTTCTCCTGCTGATCCAGCCAGGTGGGCTGAGCCTGCATCCCAGACCCAAGTGGGTGCTCTGCCAGGGAGCCCTGTCCCCCACAGACCTTGGGAGTGGCTCCTCAAGGTCCCCTCTCCCTGCCAGCGACAGGAGGGGGTGGCGGGAAATGGAAGAGAAAATTGTGGATATAATTTATAATGCCTCATTAATTTGACAAATGCCGCTTCATGCGTGCTCTCCGTCAGCCCGTCACTGTCCCAGAAGCCACTAGATCAGCAGCTACTTCAGATGGAAAATCTACCTGCAAACCCTGCTGTTTAGAGGATGGATTAATTGCCACTGATCCTCACGTGGCAGCTGGAGCTGTCCTGGATGGTGGCTGCTGCTCCTGCCCCAGGGCTGGGACCCCTACACAGGGGACAGCGACTCCAGCAAGGGATGTGAACGGAGATGGGGAAGGCAAGTATCACAAACAGCTCTCAGAGAAAGCATTTGACCAGCTGTAATAGCTCCTTACCAACGCTTTTGTATAGAAGCAATCCCATAGGAAATGCTTCTTTGCCAAAATGAAGCTTTTGTGGAAACTTCTCATTTCAGTCACGCACTGAATTCAATTTTGTCTCCATCTGAGGGAAAGTTTCCTTTCTTCAAACCTCCCCTGCCACAGACTGTTTGCTTCTCTACTGGAAAAGCAGTGAGATGGAAAGGGAGAAAGACACTGGGATCAGGTGGATCCTGCCTAGTACACACCTTCAGCTTCCCCCTTCCTGGGAGGATTCCATCAGCTCCCACCAGAGCGATATTTTGGGCAGAGCCAATGGGAGACGCAGGGGGCACCCGGGAATGGAACTGGTCAATCCTCCCAAAGCCAGGCAGCTCCAGCTGAAATCCTACTGATCCAGGCTGAGCTTGTACCCACACGAACGGGCGCCCAGGATTCTAATCCCATGAGGAAAACAGGGAGAGGAGGCTGGAGAAGATGTATGTGCATAAGGCACCGTTAGCACAACTCCACTCGCTCTGTGTTAAATAACTCTTCCAGGGCATGAGTTAAATGGCAGCACAGAGCAATCAGGGGACAATAAATCCCTGGTTATAAATTCTGGCACTAGGCTGAGATGAAAATCATCATCCCTGGCCGGCCACAACTGGTCCTGGCTCGGGGAGCGGGAGCTTGGGGAGCAGGCCAGGAGGGAGGAATGTCTGCTCCCCTGAGAGCCTCCCAGCCCCACTCAGCCTCCCTAGGGGCTGCTGCTGCTCACTTTGTGCCCCACTCAAAGACCCCCCAAACATCCCCAGCTGCTCCCTGGGGTGGTCCCGGCACAAACAGGGAGCGAAGTTCTGCTCAGCCCCATAGCAAAGAGACTGAATTCCCTTTCCAGCCCCGGAGCTCCTGGGGTGTCCTGCTGGGCTTGTCCCCACACCCCTGCACAAACACCAACCAAGGAGACAGCACATTCCCAAAGGGCTTCCAGCTGAGGGAGGGATAGAAGGTGTCACCGATTTACCTTGCTGCATCTCAGCTCTGCCTGCTGCAGCCGTTATTTCCTGCAAATATATTGCGCTGTGGGATGCCTACGATATTTTATAAAGTTAATAACTTTTTTTTAATTGGATGAGTTTATAGAATCGTGCGAGCAATTAACAATAATTACGTTTAAGACACTTAAATTCCAGGATGCACCACAAACACTGGAATATTAAGCTATAAAAACCCTCAATTGTACATTCAAATTACATTAAGGGTCTGTTGGAAGGAATACACTCTCAGGTTTCAAGAGCCCCACTCTGTTCTGTTTATACGATGAGCTTACATCAGATGTTGCAGCAGCAGCCCTGTCCCCATCCTCATTCAAAGCTTGGGCACCACATGGATCCCACATGGACAGCACTGCTCAGCAGCCCTGGTCTCTCTGGGTGGCGAGGCCCAGGATCCAGGGAAAGCACCCCCTTGGCTTTCAGCACAGCCACGGACGCCGCAGCACCGACGCCGCTCCGGGAGGGGAGTCGGACCAGTGCTTATTTCATTTTAATCACCAGGTGCCAAACTAAATTATTGATGTCGCTTCTCAGTGACAGGTAAGGCATTTTATCACCGCGCCTTTAATAATGCAGGAGCCATGATCCTCGGCGCTGAAATGTCAGGCAATTCTCAGGTTGCCCCCGCCACGCCGAGGATGTTCCCCCATCCCGCCCCTCCTCGCTGCGCCCGGCGCTCGGCACCAGCGCCCATCTGCTGCCCAGCAGACGGCACCCGCAGCACCCTGCCCTCCCTGTGGGACCCCTCCCCACCGGGTCAGCAGCCTGGCTGGCCGGAGAGACAGCAGGAAGGTGGCCAAGCCAGGGAAGGGATGAGCTGAGCTCGGCGCCTCTGGAAACCAGCCCCGCTGCAGAGGGGAGACCCCCACCCAGGAGGGCACGCGTCCTCCCCGTGCCCCACGCTGCGAACGGAGCCGTTTCACACGCCCTGGCCACCAAAAGGGACAGTTTCAGAGCCACCAAGGCTTCGGGCTGAGGAACAATAGCTGGCTAATGTCTCCATTTTGAGCTGTGCACACGCAGCTGGCGCCTGCCTCCGGGAGGGAAAGGGCCTCTCCAGAGCCGGCGCGGGGAGGGATTCTGTGGGAAGCAGGATGTGCTCAGGAAGGGAACAGCAAAGATCTGGACACGGGCAGCACTGCGGAGGGAGACGGGCACGATTGGCAGGGGCAGCTCAGGAGCCCAGGGTGGGAAAGCCCACCAGAGACAGGCTCTGATCCAGCTCGGGGGGCGAGTCCCTGCGAAGCAGCAGAGCCAGCAGCCAAGCCCAGGTGACACAAAGCAAGGGGGATGACAGAACGGGCGCCAGGGATGAAGGGACACTGCCAGCAGGTCCCGTGCCAGGTGCAGGCGGGTCCTGTGAGGGTCAGGGGCTGGATGAGCGGAGCTGGCCAGCACTCTGCCCTGCCTCCAGACCCTTGCTGCACCCAGCACAGGTTTGATCCAGCCTTTGTATTCCAACAGCAAAGCCTGACATTTACAGGGGGAAGTTTTATTCCTGCTGTAAATAACCTCTAATAGTGTAGGTCATTACACTAATTACAGAAGATAATTAATTTTCCGATTCTTGTTAGGCCGCTGCATATTCCAAGAAGAGTGCTGTTCATTATTTTCCCGTGCAATTATGACCTCCCTCTCCTTCCCCTGCCAGCCCCGCCTTCAGGATTTCAGCACTTTGTCAAGTTGTTTATCATGCAGCCACGGAGCTGTTGTGGAGCTGAGGAGGCGCAGGGTCTCCTCTCTGCCTCCCACCCCACCACAGGGACCACGAGAGCTCTGGGTGTGCTGCAGAACCCCTCCTTGCCTCAAACGGGCCCTCAGCAACATTCCTTGGCCATGACAGGAGCGTGCCAGCAAGATCACACACCCTTCCTGCAGCTCCAGCCATGTGCTGGATGGAGGAGAGGCCACACACCTCCCAGAGCCATTGGGACTTTCCAACTGCCAAGGAGGGCACAGCCTCATTGACAGCAGGAAAACTCTGTTCAGTTGCTTGGAGAAGTCCCCTCCAAGAGCCCGACCTGCTGGTGATGATTAATCTGCAGCAGATTGATGATGGTTCTCCCAGTGCAGCGCTCGTTACCGAACTCAGCCTGGGAGCAGAACATCTGCAGGGCTTCACTGCACCACAGGGCTCGGTGTAGGGGCAGCCACCCCCTCCCACACACAGACAGCACAATAAAAACAACCTGGCACCAGCAGCTCCGGCAGCTTCATCATCCTCACCCTGCCCAGGACCGCAAAACATGGCAGTAAAACACTGCATGGTGAAGGAGCTGTGGGATCTGCTCCCCCAGGAGTCAAGGAGTGGCAAGGGAAAAGCAGCTTCTCCTTGGCCAAACACCTGTGCAGAGACAACTCTGGCTGGAGGAGTGTGCCAGATCCTGGCTCTGCAGCCACGCTGTAAATCTGGGTATCAGACGGGTTTTAGTGACAATCAATTGTAATAACTAACATGGATCCCTTGACCAGATAAGTGGAATATTACCAGTCCAGCTGCAATTAGCAGGGGCAGATGGACGGGGGCTAAGGCAGCAGTCTGGGTGTTTTCCCATCCCACCAGCTGCTCAGTGCTCATGATGCTTTTCCATTTGCCCCCACCCCCCCCAATAAATTCACCATCAACACCCCGCGGTTGTAGTAACCTGACACCCGCCACCTTGCCAGGGGAGCCAGCAGAGAGGGAGGCTGCCTTCACCCAGCTCAGGTGACATGGGGAACTGGCTGTCACAGGACACTCAGCAGGTCTGAGGGTGCAGCCCCGCATCGCAGGGGCCTCGGCAGGGCAGCTGATAACACACGCACCTGCTGTTAGAGCAGAGAGAATGAATTTTTAAAAGGCACATAAACCCCTGATGCTTCAAGGCATCAGCTGAGCACTAAGGAGGATTAGCGGGAAATATCTCCCGTGGAAAGCTTATTCCACATGAGTTCCACTGAAGGGATCCTTTCATCTCCCCCTGGAGCATCTCCTCCGCTGGCCTGATGCGCCTTGGCACTTGCTGAGCTCCTGGAAGGCACTGGCGGGCGGACGGCCGCCCGCAAAGGTTGACAGCTGTCTCCGTTAGGATGCCTCCTCCTGACTGACGCCGATGTGACAGGCAGCGTGACACGGCCCAGACGGGACAGTTATCCATCCCCGGCAGGACAGAGCCGTTCCTGATGGGACAGCTGTCCCTAGGACACGCAGAGGCCGTGCCTGGCTCCGGGCAGGTGAGATGGGAATGTGTTTCGCCCCCTGGCTGAACGGCACAGTGAGGATTTGCAGCTCAGCACGGCAGCCATCGGTGCAGCCCAGCACTGGGCGCTCCATGGAGCTCCACACTTCCCCACCATCTGCTTGGAAAGGGAATAAAAGCCTGCCCTGGCATTCCCTGGCAGCTTTTCCTGCCCAGCACCTCTCGGAGCACCCGCCCTGCACCGCTGCACCTACAAGGAAGCATCAGCTGCCCCTCAGAGCCAGAGGAAGGGAAAGGGTTAAAAGGAATGCCATCTCCCCTCTCCTCTGCCTTGGAAGGAGAGGCACTGAGTGCATTAAAATCTGGGTTAAAAATGGCTCTGCTCTACCTATCTTATCTTCTTTGTACTAAAAGCCCTCAAAGAGCGGCAGGTTTTCACGCAGAATTTTCCCATCTAATCCCCTTTTGTTAACTCTGATACTGGCATTGCGATACAAACCTCGTCCGGGCGATTTAGGAGGGATTACACGCCCTCAATCCTACAGCATGTGGGAGAAAAATGTTTCCTCAAATCAAATTTTACACAAACCAGTATTTGAAAATAATCAAAGCGCAAATCCCCGCCGTAGGGATTTCTGGAGGGAGGTGAGTGGACGGAGGGAGGCAGCAGGAGCTGGTGCCACCAGCACCAAGACACTGTGCCAGGGCACCCTCAGGTCCAGACTGGCAGGAACTCAGACAACACCAAAAAACAACCCGCACTGTGACCCTGGATAAGAGATGCCCAGAGACACGAGCAAAGTGAGGGCTTGGGAGCTGCTCCTCACCCCCTTCCCATGCCAGGTGGGTGGCAAGAGGGCAGAGGAATCCAGTGCCTCTCCAGCCAGGCGACAACTGTGCCTTCTGCACGGCCAAACGCGCTCTCCAGGGCTCTGCCCACGCGTGCTTGGCTCGGCTTTCCCCATGAAATATTGCTGGTGCTGCTCCTGTAATATATATATGTCACAGATGCAACCTCATTTTATTGATCTCTTCTAGCTGCCGGGATATCCATAGTGGAATTAATACGTCTGTATCACCACCAAAAAAAAAAAAAAAAAAAAAAAAGGTAAAGCCCATCTGACAGTTTCAATTAAGGAAGCGTGAAAAGCGATTTGCGTAAGAGGCTGGGGCTCGGCGGGGGAGAGCGGGGCAGCCCGCGGGCAGCGCGGCTGTACACTCACATCTGGGTAAGTGAAGTGATTTCCTACAGGAAGTGATGGAGGCCAGACCCGAGTCGGGGCCGTGGCCGTCTCCGCCTGACGAGCCCCCCAGCCCGCCCCGTGCCCGCTGTGCCACCGCGGCACCCGCCCCGAGAGCGGGGCAGCGCCCCGTGCCCGGGCGGGGCACGGCTCAAGGAGCGAGGGAGGTGCCACAGCCCCCGGACCTCCCGGGACAACCTCCAAGAAAGCTGCGTCCAAGCTAAGCATCAGGGAACAGCGAGCACACTTCCCTGCAGAGCTCCCTGCTCCTCCCAAACTCCTTCCCTGCGCCACGCCAGAGCCCGCAGACACCCTGAGCATCCTCAGCGTGCAGCCCCCTTGCTGTGCGCTGGGAAAAGCCAGCGCAGGCACTGGGAAAAGCCCGGCACGCTGCCAGGGGATGCCCAGGTGACAGAGCTCTCCCTCCCCAGGCATTTCAGGAAGGGCAGCAGGGAGCGGGAGGCCCCGGGATCGTGGCACTTGTCAAGCAAAATTATGTCCCCACATCCATCGGCTCCCGCCGGGCCCGCGGAGGGCTGTGAAATATTCATGTTTCTGCCACTCACAGGGGAAGGTCCCCTCAGTGCTTCCCCTCCTCTGCCCAGCACTTCGGAGCAGAATCAGGGAGGGAAGGAGGGAGGGAGCACTGCCATCTCCGTGCCCTCTGCATCCCGGTGCCACCAGCTGTCCCAGCCTTTTAGGCTTTTCAGGTCCACTCTGAAGCAGAGTGGAAACCCCAAAAGAGCAGGGGATCTGGGGCATTCCTGCCCTACACAGTTCCCTACAAATCCAGATCCCAGCCTATGAATGTAGACGCACAGATCGTTTCTCTCCCCTTCCCCCTGATTTGGGACAAAGCCCTTAACTCTGCCATAAAATTAAAAGTCCTGTGTCCAGATAAATCAATTAAGATCTTGTTTGCAACACCTACAGCTCAAGTCCCCCTGATCCAGGGTCTGGCCAGCTGTCAGAACATTTGGCTTCTTCTCAGCAGGACGCACAACAACACACGAGTGCTTAAAAGCACTCATCTACCAGAGGAGTAAAGCCCCTTCCTAATCCACTCCCCCGCTGAACACGGGGCTGCCGGGTGGTCCGCAAAGCTGCTGGCCCCCAGAAGAGGGGAGGAAAGCCTGCTGCCCCCGGGAAGAGGAGGAGGAGAAGTGGGAGCTGCTGGGAGCCCCTCTCATCCAGCTGGGTTTCCTTTGAAACCTGCAGTTCCCCCAGCGGCCCTGAGCATCCTTTGCCTCCAGCCAGCTCCTGCCCAGCAGCACCTGCCACGTCTGAGCATCACAAAGTGCTGAACGGGTCAGCCCAAACACCACGGGCAGAGAACCAGCCCTGCTCAGCCCCTGGAAGCCAGGCTGGCACCTCAGGCTGTCAATGTGAGCCCCCTGTGGTACCCGGGACTGTTCCTCATGCTGCCAGACCAGGAGAAATAAAGATGCAGGTGAATTAGAAATCAAACCTCACATGGAGCTTGCTGGCTCTCCTCAGGCACAGCAAAAGGAGACCCCCTGCCCAGTTTCCCTGAACTGTTTCCTGGGACAAACCAGCTGCTGCTCTCACCAGGGCTGAGCTCAGAGCACTCGGGTGCTTTTGGCTTCCACATCCCAAACTGGGCACACACATCACCCCTGCAGGGCATCCTCTCCCTCACTGGTGCTTGAGTTGGGTTCCAGCAGAACAAAAAGGCCCAGAATCACACGGTGCCTGGTGTGGCCTCCTGCCCGTGCCAGCCTGGAGGTGCCAAACCCAGCCCTGCACCTGGGCACGGGGAGAGTGGGGGTCTCAACATGCCAGGTTTTGGGAATCCGCCTGAAAGCTTGGACTTCTACACAAGCCAAGGGCTCACAAGCTCCAGACCTGCTGCCTCTGTTTCTTCCTTAAATCCATGATTAAACCACAGATTTACAGCTTTGACACTTCCAGAGAGTAAAGCCGATATTCCCTGAATCCGTGGCCATTCCCTCCCCCGGCAGCCCAGCTGCTCCAGCCTTCACAGGGTGCTCCCCAGCATCACCAGTGGTTTCACACCTCTGCACAGTACACCCACAAGAATTCCCTTAGTTTCACCAGCTTCATCTCCTTCCCTTCCCTCAAGTCCCCCCTGTGAAGCTTCCTGTGTTGGACTCCAGGGATAAAACAAAAAAAATGAGGGGAAAAA
The DNA here is from genome assembly GCA_013390105.1 of Tichodroma muraria. Taxonomy (NCBI): domain Eukaryota; kingdom Metazoa; phylum Chordata; class Aves; order Passeriformes; family Sittidae; genus Tichodroma; species Tichodroma muraria. The sequence continues at coordinate 155,976 of WAAG01045043.1, forward strand.
AAGGTAAGACACAAGCACGGAAAATCCCACAACAAAACAAAACAAAAAACCCTCACAACAAACTACGTCCCTCCTGGCAAAACCCAGAGCACCGCTTACACAACATCTTTACTCGCTCCATTATTTATAGGGCAACTGAAACATTTATTCCTACACGGAACTACCCAGCGTGCTGGGGAAGGTAACAGTGGAAATCCTCCTGGAAGAGGTAACTCCATGGAAATCTTCCTGGAAGAGGTAACTCCACAGAGAATCAATAAGCAGGGCAGCAAAATTGCTATTAATCGTGCTTGCTGGGAACTCTGTCCCGCCCCAGCGCTGCCTCTTTCTTCAATCAAGGAGAAGAAACGTTGGCTGCATGAAATAAACCCCATCCTGAGCACTGGCAGGAAATTAGTTTCAAAGTCAAAGCCATCAGGTTCCAGAAGTTCACATCCCAAACCAGCCAGTCCCAGACCCTCAGCACTTGTAGGGGCATGGCTCGGAGTTGGTTCATAGGGACAGGAGGTCACTCACAAACAAGATTTTTGCCATTGAGCCCAACCCTTTCCAAAGACATGGAGCCTGACCCACCCCATCTCAGACCAGGAAAAGCTGCCAATGGCTCTTGGCAAAGCCTGGTGGCACTGCCATGCTCTTGTCAGTACAAACAGTTGCACCCCCTGCCCCACAAACATCTTTTTTGTGGCCACGGATTTCAGGGCAGGATGAAGTAATTACTGATGGGTTATGGGCAAGCTGGAGCCTGCCTGCCTCAGAGTAAGGCTAATCAATAGCAGGTCATCAATAGGCCGATCAGTCACCTCTGCTAGGAACTATGCCCCAAGGAGGCCCAAATGCCATTACTCGTGTCCTGGGTCAGAGCCCAGTGCTGGGTCCCCAAAGGCGTGGCCAGATTAAGGGCAGTGTAATCTGCTATTCGGGGCTCACAGCAGAGCAGCCTCGTGCCAGAGCTCACAGCTGGGCCTGCCCCGCCTGCAAGGAGCAGAGCTAAAAACGAAATTAAATTAATACAGGCCAGGAGCCAGCTCGGTGTGGGCTCGGGGAGGGTGCTGAAAATGAGGGATGTGGGCAGTGATGCACCTGTGAGAGAGGACAGTTCTCTCCTGAAGGACACGGGGCTGTGCTGTGGTGTCAGGCGGGATCAGAGCCACGTGCCCTCGAGTGACAGTCCCTGCTGCACTACCAGGACAAGGGCAAAGGTATCCCTGTGCCCAGGAGCTGCACTGTCAGCATCCTCAGCAGCCTCCTCCCTTCCAGGTGCCAGCTATGGCCGGAGTCCCAGGACCAGCAGGACACGCCATGCTGGAGGTCCCCCCTGCTTTAGTAGGATCTGTCGTCTGGCAATCTAATTTGATCGAGGAAAACTAATGAAAACAGGCCCTGGTCTGCAGCACGGATTAGCCCAATCAGCCCAGAGTGGCTACTTTATTGTTCAGCTCCCTGGCACCAGCTGTGCCTGTGTGCAATCAGCCCTGAGAGCCATCAGGCTGCATCCGCCCCAGCTGCCCCAGCAGCCTCCGGTCCCAAAGCTCCGGTGCAGGGGGTGCTCGGGTGCAGGGCTTTGGCACCCACGTGTAAATCGGGCACAAGGACAAGCACAGATCCCACTGATAAGGAAGCATCTCCACCAGCGTAGGTTTTCATTAGCTTTAAGGGATGTCCCTGGGTTAAAACCAAATCCCATTAGTTAGGAGAACAGCGTGTCTGGTGCTGACTGCTTGCGTTGTGAGAGCCCAGAGGTATTAAAGGGGCAACGTGTCCCATGACAAGGCTCATCTGTCGCCTCCAGACCCCAGTGTTGGGTCCCCAGGGCTCAGAGAGGTGGAGCAGACCTACACAGAGCATCACAGGGGCACCCCAGGATGGTTTGGACCTTAAATACCATCCAGTTCCACTCCCTGCCATGGGCATGAACACCTTCCACTGTCCCAGGTTGCTCCAAGCCCTGTCCAGCCTGGCCTGGAACAATTCCCAGGATGGGGCAGCCACAGCTTCTCTGGGCAACCTGTGCCAATGTGGGGAGGAATGAGGTGGAGGAAGAGGGAAGAAAAGTGTGGAAAAAACCCAGACTGTGGCAGTCATGAGACTCCTCATCTGGGGGCCTCCCTGACAGCATGAACAGAGGTCCTGGGCGGGTGGCACTCAGGGAGGCAGAGAGGAGCTGCACGGGGTGGGAAAATACCTTTGAAAGGGACAAAAGGGACTGCCTCCTTCTGCCTGCACGCATTTGCTCGCCAGGGCAGACACAGCGGATGCTCGGACGTTCAGCCCGACACGTTCAGTCACACGCGCTCCAGGACCCCTGTGATGACCAGAGGTTGTAGCACCTCTTTGTGGCCACCATCCAATGGGTGCCACGCACCGGGGTCGGGACCACGAGTCCCAGCCCCACTTCACAGGGGCAGAGCAGGAGGGAGCGCTGCTGGGAACGACACTGGCGCTGAGGGCGGGACCTCGAGATGTCTCACCAGGTGTGACAACACAGGGCACCTGGCACTGCCACCTCCAGCAGCACCCGGGGATGGGGTGAGTTCCCATGGCAAGGGCCAGATGTGCTGGCAGCTCAGGAGGGGTTCTCAGCCTCTTTCCAACCCCAGGTCAGTCCTCTCCCCACACATGGGATGCAAACCCAGGACGGCAAAGAGGTGGGAGGGTTTAACGGACAGGGCGAACCTCCAAGCGCAGAGTGCTGGCAGAGAAGTGTGAAGCTTTAGGAATTACAGCCCTGAGCCACCTGGGACACGCACGTATTGACTTAGACCCGAGACTTTAATAAGGCAGCTAACAGCATTGCTTTTACATTCATCCCTCTTACAAGCTGAACATGCCCAGGACAAGTTCATGTTCCAGCTACGGCACTCGCCGGGCTCAACTGAGGGATTACCCAGCCTTGTAGCTACAGCTCACTCCTCTCCCCTTTCTTCCCTCTCTCTGTTCTGCCTCGGTGTCAGGTCAAACTGCTCTCCCCTCCCCATGTTTTGCTGTGTGCTCTGCCTGCAGATCACACACCTGCCCCAGGTGAGATGCTCCTGCCCTCTCCTTTTGTAGCTGCCGAGGAGCAGGACGCACATCACCGCTCTTCTCAAGTCCTCTTAAAGGATTCACCTAAACACTTCCATTTACTGCCAGATGGGCCAGGAAAGCTCCCCAAAAATTCTGCACCTGCGCTGCAGAGCCACTCGCGCTGACACCGCCAGCACGGCTCAGCAGATTAATGTCACCGCCACGCCGCACAAATGTCTGCTGATGGAGAAGTGATGGCAAAGGGCAGGAGGAGACTTTGCACGGACATTAACAGAGCCTGGAGTACATTAATATTATCGACGGGCTGTCAGCGAGGCTAAAGAGGCTGTGCCAGCCCTGAGCAGGGGATGGAGGCATGACAGCGGCGTGGGGACACACTACAGTGGTGTGGGGACACACGGTAGAGGCATGGGAACACGTGACAGTGGTGAGGGGACACAGGACAGTGAGTGCACTGGCCGTGGCTGGGGACCCCGGGGTGCTGGGCATGAGGGGAGCGCTGGCAGCACACAAAGACGGTGGCCTTGGGAGCGGGGCTGTGGGGACACACGGCAGAGGGGCCGGAGGAGAGGGAGGCAGCCTGCGAGTGCCCTGACCCGTGAAGGAGCAGCCCCGGGAAGGCCCCTGGGCCGCCCACATGCTCGCTGTCAGCTCCACGCGGGCCGCGGCCCTGATGCCTTCGCCTCCCCCTCGCCAGGCTGCCCGCGGGCACGGAGGGCGATGCTCGGGCACAGTGGCACGCTCTGGGAGGCACCTCCCCGTGCCCGCCGGCCTGGGGACACATGGGGGGCACCACATCCCCGTCCTGCTCCGTCCCCGGCAGCCCCAGCTTCAGGCGACGGCTCCGTGCCAGCGGCAGAGCGCGGTCCTACGGCGGCGCTGAAATACGGCAGTGGGAAGTCCCCTACTGCTCCCTGTGTAGCATTTTATCTTAATAACATTTTATCTTGGATGACAAGCCTGTATAATGTGGTTTAAAAGCCACGGCTACGCTGACACCAGAACAGGGGGAAGGAAGAAAGCTCTTTTCTCCCGTCTAATACATTTGCTGAGGTCACAACTTGCGAACCTCTCGCTGTATCTCGCTCGCCAAGCTGGGAGCTGCTTTGTAGAGCGGCTCAGAGGCAGCGGCGGGAGCTCAGCCCTGCTCCTCCCTCCCGCTCAGGGTTCCGGCTCTAAAGGCTCTGGCTCTCGCTTTCCTTTGCAGTTTGGGCTGGGGGAGGTTTTTTCTTCCCCCCCCCGCTCTGTGTGGTGAGTGCCGGAGGCTTTGAAGGGGGAACTGCGAGGCTTTGCTGAGGCCCAAGGCTGAGTCCCATGGAGTCACCTGCCTGCTCCACCTGCTCGGGGTCAGGTAGAGCCACCTCCACCAGCAGCACAGCCCTGGCACGGCCCAGACTGCCTCCAACAGCACACCACACTGACCATCCCAAGGCCACCACGTGGACCACCACTCCTGCTGGACCCAGCCCTGCGGCACCCAAATTTCCTGGGCATGGTGTCCCTGCTGCGGCAGGCACCGCAGCCATGCTGCACAGCACAGCAGCGTTAGGGAGACAGCTATTCTGGTCTAATTGCCAGTGGCTCACAGCAAACATGGCAGTCTGTGCTCGGAACAGAACCGTGGAATCGCGCTAAAGACAAAGAATGCCCAAAAGAAAGAGTGAAAACTGACATTAAACCAGAGAGGGGACAGCAGCACACAGCCAGGTTGACTTGGGGAGGGAGAAGACATTGACCCAGCAATGAGGGTTAAGAGACACTGACCCAGCAGTGAGGGTTAAGCTCTTCTTGTGAGATCTAATTTAAGGTCAGGCAAATCCTGCTGACAGATTATTTTTCACCTAAAACGTTCAGATCGGTGGCTCGGCCACCGCAGCTCAGCGGGACATGGAGAGCAGCTGGAGGAGCTGCTGGAAGTGCCGTGGGCCATGCTGGAGAACAGGACGGCCCTGTCCCTGCCCAGGACCATGAGCACACCCCTGCCCCACGCTGGGGTCCCCCTTGCACCAACAGCAGCCAGAGCAGCCCAGACACAGCCTTTGCCAAGACCCAGGCAAATCCCACCCTGTGCAGCCACTCTGGTGGTGCCCCAGGAGGGATGGGAGTCTCCCCCCACCCCAGGCTGTCACTCTGTCACCTCTGCTCTGCTGTGACAGACAGACAAGCCCCAGCTCGCAGGACCATCAATTATTCACACGCACTATTTCTGAATATTGATGTTAAAAGCAAATTCCCGGCTTGCCCCTCGCCTGCGCCTCCAAAGGGATTTTCACGCCGCAAGGACCCACGTTCCTGAGGAGCCATCAGGGGGAGGGACACATGGAGGGACCTTCACTGCCACCAGCGAGGTCTGCTGGCATTGTGTCTGGGGTCTGCAGTTCAGGGTGGGATAAAGGATCCCCAGGGGTTGGGGAACAGCCCATCCCACTCCTGAGGAATTCAGCCCAGCTGAAGGAGCAGGGAGGAAGGCTCAGGGAATGAAAGGATGTGTCTGTCAGAGACAAAAGGAGCTTGCTCTCCCCCTCAGTCATTCACAAGAAAATATTTGTAAACAAATGCTCCCTGCTTGTGTTTATCCAACTTTGAGAGACTTCCAATGGAAGCCTGCTCCCCATACCGTATCATTACCCTTCATTATTGCAATTTTCCAGGCTTTAGGTGGCTGGAGAAGGAAAACACAGGATAATGCACCGCTCAGAAAGCTGCAGGAGATTAAACGGGGGGAGAAGCAAACCCAAACAACCCAGTGGCACCAGGCCCACGTGGTGGGCACTGAGCATGCAGACCCAGCAGAGCTCCTGCATCCAGGGCAGGAGAGGAAGAGCGATTCTGGCCCTTTGTGTCAAGAACACCCAAGTGTTACAGCCATGGGCACCTTGACTGGCCCAAAACACCAGGATGCTCCAGCTGGATGCTTCTCCAGGCTGGAGTGCCTCAGCCAAGCCATGCCAGACCATCCTTACTCAAAAGACCTCTCCTCCCTCGGCTAAAGGTGCCCTGGTGATGGCCTGAGTGTCCACTTATCACCAGCAGCTGCTGGAGCAACCGAAGGACAGCTGACAAATGCCGACAGGAGAGGAACACTCTTGAAACAGGGAAGGGCTCCAAAAAGAAATCTCATTTGTACATCATTGCCTTGATATCTCAGCATTTTTTACTTCACAATTCTGTTTTATATAGCCCTGTTTATTGCGCTGATATCTCATCCTGCAGATTCATCTCGGATCATCGTTAAGGTTCCTCCCCAGCCTGCAGAGATGCCTCTGCTTATCGTAAAACTCTATGCTGAAATTTCAGATTAATTAAAAGCTGTAAATTGCAAAGCCAGATGCGATAACTCACATCTTCGCCCTTCCAAAAAACAAAAAAAAACCCAAAACACAACACCAAACACCAAAAAACAACCAAAACCAACCAAAAACCTGGAAAATGAGAAAAGTGTGAAATTCTCTTGGTTTACAGCGTGTCTGTCCCCTGAGATGGGTTCAGCCCAAAGGCACGTCCCTTCACCCTCACTGTGACCCAGCCAGCGCTGCCGCCGAGGGTCCCCAGGGACACCTCGCACGTGGCAGGGAGTGACACGCACATCCCGGGTGTCCCTTGCCAGCGGCACCACGGGGCCACCCCAGCCGGGCGGGTGGCGCTGCTGCCGCTCAGAGCGCAGGGAGAGGCGGTGCCAAAGGGCAGGAGGGGAGCCCCGCAGCCGCCCAAAATCCCGGCTGACCCAAGCTCCGCTGTCCCGGGAGCCGGGGCGACGCCGGCGGGAGCGGGTCCCGCCCCAGCGCCCAGGCAGCTGCGGCAGCGCGGGGAGGGGACGGTCGCCATCCCCCTCCTCAGGGCCGGGGGTGCTGCTCGCCGTGCCCAAGGACGTTCAGGCAGCCGTGACCACCATCTGCTCGCTGGCAGCATTAGCCAGCTCGGGCTCCAGCGCCGCGGCATCGCCGGAGCGCAGGCACGGGGGTCAGCCCCTGCTCCTGCCACCGCCCTCCCGGCACTCGCTTACGCCCCGAGAGGAGGAAGAGGAGGATTTCCCCCAGTTTCCAGCTGCCCACAGCACTCCTGCAGGCTGCTTTGACCGGTGCTCCTCCCGCTGCCCTCATCCCATCACTCCTGGGCGCTCCAGGAGCGGGGCAGGCAGCAACATCCCTCCCCTGCCGAGCTCCCACTCGCTGCAGATCTCTTAATGCATTTCTTGGCCAAGGGTGAGGAGATTAAACACTCCGTAGAAGGCGAGCTGACACAAGCTGACAGACCTGAATCTTCTGCACATGCATGAGTGCCAGTCCTCATCACAAGGATGCTCATTTGCCAGCCTCATACCTATCACTTGGGCTGGGAGTCAATCTAAATAAAGCAAATTCACTTGTTCTGAGGGGGAGAGGGAGTCGCTGGTCTGTCATAAGGTTGAACTCAGCTGGCATCATTCTAAAGTGGAAAGGTGCTGCAGGAGCAGAAAGCAGAGGGTTTCCAGCCTCCCAGGAGTGAGAGGAAAGGAGTTTTGCTTCCCTTGAAAGCAGCTGAGCCAGGAGAAACCGTCAGCCCCAGCCCCATGGCTGCACAGCCCTATCCGTGGGCCAGGGGTGAGACCAGAGCAAAGCCTGGCACATGGATCACTCCTCCTGCTCACCCGAGCCAGCCCTGCCAGGACAGCAAATTTCACCTTATTCCACTGTGACACAGAGCCCAGCCACCCCCAGAGACTGGTGTGGGTTAGGAAGGACCTAAATTCATCCAGTTCCATCCCCTGCCTTGGGCAGGGACACCTTCCACTAGACCAGGTTGCTCCAAGCCCCGTCCAACACTTTCTGGGAAAGAGGATCCACAACTTCTATCCCTCTCCTTCCCTCCTACCCTCCAGCACTTGGTTTCAAGGATTAAGACTCATTTCCAATGAAGTTTTCATTATTTTCTGCTCTCCTTCTTTATTCCCCGACTCATTTGCATTACAAAAAAATTAAACAAAAGCTGCTTTTTTGAATCTCCACTCATTACTCCCATTACATTTGTTAACATCATTATCTTCAGCTGAAGATGGCAACTATTATCAAATGTTGCAGAGCTGCTGCAGACCTCTTGCTATATTACTCTGGAAAATTGCTTTAATGCTTATGCTTTTAGTGGTTTGAAAAAACCAGCTATAGCATTAGAAGCCATAAAGAAGATAAAAAAGTGCATCATTCGATAATAAGTGCGTTTTTTCCCCTTTACACTGAAATATAAATATACAGAGGTAATGCAAGATGCAAAAGCTCTTCCACCTCTTCAGCAGTTCAGCATGGACCCTCTGATCTGACCTTCACTGTCTCTCCCTCCAACACTTTTTCTCAGGAAAAGTTATTATAATGAAAGTTGGGATCAAAAGGAAATAACTCTAAGGACAAAATAGTTCAATTTTTCCAGATTTCTAAAAAAAGGAGAAAGGCCCAGGGCATGGGTGCCGAATCCCTGGATTTAGTGAGAAAGGAAAGCCCCAAGGGATAGAGCTGGGGGTGTAGGGCAGGCTGAGGTGGCCCTGGCAGAGGGACAGTGGTGAGGAGGGGTCTAATGACAGGGATATGCCTCAGGATCCCACTGCCTCCCACTTCCAACTGGAAACCACCACGGATAACCCTTGGGGCACTGGTAGCGACCTGGCTCAGCTTGGCTCAGCTCGCTGGGAGGGCGCTGGAACCAAGGAAAGAGGATGAAAAAAGAACGAGCTAAACATGAGCGTGAGGAGGCTGGAGAGGCAAGACTTGGCAGGGCAGAGTGGAACTGGGGCTGGGGCTTCCAAATCTCCCTTCCAAGGAAATGGTGGCTCCCCAGGGTCACCAGGAAAACAAAACAGGCAGAAGAAATCCTTCCCTGTGGGAGTGGGGAGGTCCTGACGCTTGGTGCCCACTGTGAGAGCTGCCTCAGCCCTGGGAGTGTCCAGGGCCAGGTTGGACGGGCTTGGAGCAGCCTGGGATGGTGGGAGGTGTCCCTGTGGACTGTGCTGGCTCTCACGCAGGCCATTCCAGCTGTGAGAATGGGACAACACAGCTCAGGAGCTGGGGCCATGCACAAATCCCACTCCAGCATGGCCAGGGCTGATTTACGGCAGCTGCAGGAGAGGTCAGAGCTCGATAGGCTTTCATCGATCAGTTAATTAAACCCAGGCAAAACAAACATAATGAATGCAAAAATTTACAGCCCCTGCCATGGGTTCAGGTGCAGCTGGAGCTCAACCCACCCATCTTCTCTCCTAACAAGCCAGGGCAGGCTGGGCTCTTGAGGGAGATCCGGACCCCTCTCGGGAACGGGCAGGGTGTGCTGCCCTCCTACCTGCAGCATAAATAATACTCCTAACAGGAGCAAACTGCCAAAGCTGAGGCAGCACAGAGGTGCTAAACCCTGCCAGGAAGGAGCCCAGAGCGTGTCTGTCCCCCGGCACAGGCCCTGGCACGCTGGGAGGGCGGCACGTGAAGCGTGGCACCGCGGTGACCCCTTTAACCACGCGCCGATGCAAAACTCACACAGCCCCTGCTGCAAGTTCACGCTTGGTCACACAGCCCACGAGACCCACACAAAGAGACTGAAGCTATCGCTTTGTTTCCCATCAGGCTTTTGGTGTTGATTTAAGCTGCCCAAACAAATAATTACGGCCTTATCTCCATCACGCAGCAGCATTAACCACAATTCATCATTTTTAGCTTGTTTCGGGCATTGTGTATACATGGATAAATAAAGAAGGAACCCAGCCATTCCCATTTCATAGGACCTGGCATTGCGAGATGGGCCTTTGGTTAAATCTGCTCCTGACTAGAACAAAAATGTAATCTCCAAAGAACTCTGCAGGAAAGAGAAACACGTGTGTCTTTTTAACAGCTTTGGGAAATGAGACCAGCAGATCTGCAGAGCTGGGGTGCAGAAACGATGCTCAGTGGGGGCACACAGGGGTGTGTTCCAAACCCTTCCCTTCCCCAGCCTGAGGCAGGAGATCCCTCACCAGATTTCCAGCTGCAAACTGGAGCCAGAGCCCTCGGCACCCGGAGCACTGGAAGAGCCAAAACCTGGCTCACTCAGAGAGCCAGGCCGGACTTAACTATAACTCACAGGCAATTCCCAGATAAGACACGACAGGTTATGCCAGAGCTCTGCCAAGAAAGATCACGGAGATGATTATGAAGTTAATTCTTGACACGGCCGGGCGCGTGTTGCACATCCAGCCCGTGCAATAGCCAAAGCTCCCGTTTAAACACCGGGACGTGCCCGGGTGTCGGATCCATTATACAACAGCCGAGTGCAGGGAGCGGCGCTAAGCACGTGGAGGTGGTCCGAGGTGGGGAGGGAGCTCACCTGGGGAACGCAGCCATCACCTCCTGGAGGGAGCTGCGTGGCTTCCCCAGCCGGGCACCCACAGCCTGATGGCCAGCCCTGACGGCCGGCCCTCGCCCAGGGCGCGCTTCCCGAGCCCCGCTGCTCGTGAGCGCTCGCACCGTGGCGCAGCTTTGCTCCCGGGATCCGCACGAGTGTGAAACAAGCTGTAGAAGCGCCGGCGCTGCTCGGCGCTCGGGAGGCGGCTGCGAAACCGCAGCGCCAGGCACGCCGGGCTCTCAGGGCGCGCTCGGCACAGCGGCTGCGGGGCACGGGGACACGCAGCGACAGCGAGGGGCACCTCCAGCGCTGGCCCCAGCTCCTGCTGCCCGCAGCGCGCCGCGCCTCCCCGGTGCAAAGCAGAGCTGGCCTGCGGGGGGAAGCAGCTCCAAGCGGTCAGTCGCGGGCTGAAGAAGGGTCTGGTGAACGCAAAGCCGCGACCAGCACCGAGTTTTCGTCTCAGACAGCACCAAAACTCCCCCAGGGACGGGAAATCACAGACCTGTCCTTCTCCTTACTCCCCAGGGATGGGGAAACACAGACCTGTCCTTCTCCTTACTCCCCAGGGATGGGGAAACACAGACCTGTCCTTCTCCTTACTCCCCAGGGATGGGGAAACACAGACCTGTCCTTCTCCTTACTCCCCAGGGATGGGGAAACGCATCCCACCCTTCCCCTCGAGCAGCACAGGGATGATCTCTGTGCCTGCAGCACCTTTTGCTTCCCCAGCCCCGCGACAGCATTTACAGCCCTCCATGGTGCCAAGCTCCAAGCACGAGGCCGGCTTGGGCAAGAGAAACCGCTTCTCCTCAAGCTGAGTCTGCCTGTGAAGGGTACCCCTCGCTAGGGATGCCTGGCACGGAGGGAAGAGCGGGCACGGGGAGGATGGGGAGGGGCGACAGCACTCAAGCAAAGAGGACCCAGCTGGTTGTGACATGCTCAGCCACGAAAAATTATAGTTTTAAAGCTGCTTTCAGTGGAAAGACCCAGAACAGGCAACGGAGGCTCTGGAAAGGAATATTAAACACTGCAGAAATAAAAGGTATTGCTCAAGAGAAAACATAACAAGGCTGAAACCCAGCGTGGTGCAGCCTTCAGATGAAATGGAGATGAGCTGCGGATGAATTGCTCCCTCTTAAGGGAATTTCTGGCTTTTTAAGGAGGGAGGGCACACCCGTCCGTCCTTCCCGGCCTCGCCGAAGGGTCCAGAGATGCTCTCCAGGGCATGGGGAAGCTCCCTGCCTCACCATGCCAGGGAGTACAGCTCCCCCTGGGCCCTGCCGTCCTCTCCATCACCGCCAGAGCCAGCTGGGCACCATCCCACCCCGGGGAGGCTCTGCATGCCAAAAAACACAGACCAGGAGTCAGGGCAGAGCCTGGAGCCCCTGGAGCCAGGGGAGGGTGGTCGCAGCCCCAAGGTGCCAGAGCTCCAGGGGTGTTTGGACAATGCTCCCAGGCACAGGGTGGGATTGTTGGGGTGTCTGTGCACGACCGGGACTTTGATGGTCCTTGTGGGTCCCTTCCAAATAAGAATATTCCACAATTCTGTAATCCCCTGCAGATCCCCCAGTGCTGTACAGGTCCTGCCATACCCCAGCCTCTCCACATGCCCCATTTCCTGGTGATACGTTACACGAGGATCTCAGTTTCCAGTTAAAAATAACACCAGTTTCTAACCCTCGAAGGTGCAGAGAAACGTGACCTCTAAAAATCCCGAAACTGAAAGGCAAAGCAAATGAGTCCCAAATTTGTCTACGCTATAAACGTCAATTTCTTTTTGAAAGAAATGAATGTTTTTGATGAATGTTTTCTTGAATGCCTGCTTTTGGCAGTGCTGCCATCTGTGAAAAATCTCTGCCACGCTCGCTATTAAGATTTCATTTCCAAGAAGAGCTCATAGCTGCTTTAATAAATGGTTAAAAGATTGTCAGGGGTCCAAAGGGCCAGCAGCTTGTTTACCACAAGTGGCTTCTGTCACCAAGCAAAGCACCTTTGACTGATAAGCTTAGAGCCCGCCAGATCACATGCAGCCTCGTCCCAGCCCTCAGCGAGCGGCACTTTGAGAAGCACTTTAGCAATGTCGGGCACTTAGGAACCTAATCCCTATCGACTCTGAATGAGATTTACAGTCCTGAATGGCCAGCTCGCTGCGGAGAGGTCCCTGGGTCACGCCGAGCCCTGCAGAGGTTTTACTCCACATCCCCCAGCCGTGGACTGCCCTTTTAACAGCACCCATTGACAAAAAGCACAAACCCTCACCCGGGTGAGCCCCCGGGGCAGGCTCGGGGCTCTGACGCAGCACCGAAATCCTACAGAAGGGGCAGAGGGCACATCCAGCAGCCCCAGCCCGGGCTGTGCCCACCAGCCTGGCACCGGGGAGGCCCTGCAGACCCAGGGCAGGCCACCCCTCTTTAAGGCTGCAGCCCCCTTGTCTGAGGTGTGTCCTTGTCACAGCCAGGGGCAGGGACCCCAGGAGCCTCCCCTGAGCGTGTCAGCACCAGGGCTCCACGGCTTATGAAATGGAGTCCTGAAATGGCTGGTGTATTTGTAGATCCTCTGCGTGACTGAATCAAGAGGAACAATAAGATCTTTTTCCAGATTCGGCAAACATCAGTATAATAAAAAAAATTAATTATATGCTTGAACACATGCACCAGAGCAATGCCCTGTATTTTCTCCTAATTGTTCTCCAAGCCTTGCAGAGCCACATTTAAATAAAAATGAAGCAGTTATTTAAACCGCAATTAAAGATGGAGCAATTTATTTTTAAACTTGAACTATCGTCAGCAGAGCACGAGGGGAGGAAGGGGGGCTGCACTGGGACCCCTGGTGCCGGGCAGGGCAGGTTCCACTGGCCACTGGAGCCACTCTGCTCCAAGAAGGAAGGCAGAGGAACAGAGCAGAGACTTCCAACAGCCCCACAAAGGGGTGCCGGCTGCTCGCCCCCCATCCCACAGCAGCTCCTCACTGGCACAGGCCACAGCAGCCCATCCCTGACCTCAGAACCCTGGTGCTGGCACACGAAGGACGAGGATTTGGGCTGTACCCCCTGGAAGGCTTAGCCCTGGCTCCACAGCCAGGATCAGCTCCTCAGGGTGGGGTGCTTCGGGAAGCATCTGCACCACTGGGGCTCCTTTCCTTCCAACCAGGGGCTGTTTTTTTCACAGCCAGGTGCCCATCACCACACCTTCAGGTTCTGCACCCAAAAACCAGCCCTGGGGGCTCAGCCCTGTCTGTGTCAGAGAGGTGACCACCAGCCAGCGGCCCATGCCCGGAGCAGGGAGCACCCTCAGCAAGAGGTGCCTGGGAGGGAGCTGGGGAGGGAGGGAAAGAAGGAGGCAGGGAGGGAGGAAGAGCAGCAACCACAACAAAAACCCACCCTCTCTTTTCATAAGACAGCAGAATTTATCAGCCTGCAGCCCTTCACATCTGTCTCCTCATACAAAATGAAAGAGGCTTTGAAAAACAGAGGAGATGAAATAAAGCCGTCTGTGTGAGGAAGCTGGCATCTCTGCCACTGTCACTGTCACCATGGCAGGAATAATGACCGTGATTGTTTCTGCATCTGGGGATGCGTGCGGGGAGGAGGGGGAGGAAGATGCACACCCACACCTCCCCCACCCCTGTCCACGAGCCCCCAGCCCCGTCTGGGGTGGGCTGGCCAGGCACACCACAAGATGTGGTGACTTCAGCTCTGCCGCAGCTCCTCTCCCTCCCGGCCCGGCGCAGGCCCCAGGGGCAGGTGGCTCAGGCTCTCACAAACATGTGGTTTGGGAAGAGGTTTGACCTGTACAGCTCTCACATCACTTGGCTTTGCTGTAGCAATTACTGCCCGGGCAGGCTCCGCTCCCGGGGGAGACCTGGGGCAGCAGGACAGGAGCCAGCAGCGGCTTCTCTCTTGTAAGAGAGAATGATGACATTTAAATAGAAGTATAAAAGGACAGAGATTGGGACTGGGTGGAGAACCTGAACGTGCCAGCAAACCCATTTCTCAGAGCTGGCTCTGGCATTTTGTTGGGATGGTTCTCAGGGATGTGCTGTCTAGAGCAACGAGCTGGATTTCGGTGGGTCCCTTCCAGCTCAGCATATTCTGTGTTGCTATTCCATTTGAGGATTTTCAAATGGATTTTGGATCATTCCAAGCCCATCATGCTGGTAGCAGCCTACAGAGCACTCCAGGCAGAGGGGTCACTCCCAAGACCCCCTCAGGTGAGGTGGCCCATGGCTGATCACGGGCTGCACCCTCATACTGAGCCCCCCATGCCCAGCACCCACATTGCCCTGCCCAGTGCATGGAGTGCTGATCACAGCCCCAGCCTGAGCTGCTCCAGTGCCTTACAGAAATTCCCATCCCAGAGGATTTCAGCACTCCGCCAGCAGGAAGGTCTTTAAAATGCACAAAAGCATTAGAATTTAGCAAGTGCCCTGTGACCAGGGACACAAGAGCACGGCCCCTGGGATTCAGCAGGGACCCGGATGCTCCAGGCTGGGTTCTGCAGGCAGGCACGAGGGTGCTGGGCTCAGCGAGGTGCATGAGGCACGTGAGGCACCAGGATTCATTACAGAGCTCAGCTCCACTGCGAGCTGTACCCAGCAACCTTCTCTGGGGGCTGGTACTGAGCACAGAATCCTCTCACAGGGATGTGCGGCGCACGCTCCAAGGGTCCCCGGGTGACTCCAGGGAAGCCCAGACACCCCTAAGGTTCATCAGCCCCAAGCCCCTCCTGCCCACATCACTCCCCTTCTCCCCATGCCACCAGTGGGGTGGTCCAGGGGACTTCCCTCTTGTCCCCAGCTTCCTGGCCATTGCCTGAAAAACCTCAGTGTGCCATCCAGTGTGACTGGAATGATGTATCCCAGCACGCAGAGTCACCCTGGGACTCAGGAGAGCCAGCAGACCCTTCCTCCATGCATCCCCTCCAGCTGATCTCTTTCTCCTCCTGCTCTCTACACTTCAGGAAGAGATTTACAGCCCACCTGCCTCCCGTGGGATCTCCAGACCCTCAGGCATCCATCCCACCTTCTACTCGCCCTTCATACATTCCCAAGGCACAGCTGCTCCTCAGGGTGGCTGGAGGAGCACTAAAGGATGGCCCTGGCACAGGTGCCCAGAGCAGCTGCGGCTGCCCCTGGATCCCTGCAAGCATCCAAGGCCAGGCTGCACAGGGCTTGGAGCCACGTGGGACAGTGGAAGGTGTCCCTGCCCATGGCAGCGGTGGGATGAGGCGGCCTGAGGTCACTTCTAGCCCAACCCATCCCGTGATTCTGTGATCCCTTTCTCTGCTCTCAGCCAAAGCTTCCCTTTCCTGCAGAGGCTGCCGCGGCACAGCAAAGGCCGCCCCCAGCTTCGGTTTGGGACGGCCCGAGCTCAGTGTCACCAAATCCCCACTTGGGTCCTGCTGCAGGGCTGGGGAGGCCGGGAGCCCGCGGAATCGGGCAGCCAGGAGGTGACACGGGGGCCGGGGCGGCCGCCTCGGCCCTGGCAGCGCCCGGGCTGCTCTCAGGCTGCTGTTTACTTGTTGTGGTCCCTGCGTGTGCCGTGTGTGCATGCGTGTGGAGATTGTCTCCAACGTGACTCTGCATTATCAGGGCTATAATGAGTCCTTGTTAAAGTGGATTTGATGGAATAATTATATTCCAAAAAAACCTGCGGGAAAGCGCTCTCCCCTCTTAAAGGGCAGGATCATCAAACGTTCTCGCCACATTATTTGCAGTCACACCTTCTGCTGCATCTGCTCCTTTTAAAATCTCTAACTCCAATCTGATCTGAATATATAAATCTGAATTATCACAGCAAAAGGAGATGTGCTCACACCTTTTTTTATCTGTTGCCATGGCGATTAGATAAAATTCACGCCAAGTCTCTGGGGAAGGATGAAATGATTTCAGACAGAATCTCACCCCACTTGGTGAGAATAACGCCTGGAGCTACTTCCCTCTGTAACAGGTCTGGGCACATGTCGCAGCCGGAGAGGGTGGCAAGGGGTGGGGGAGAAGCCAGGACACCTTTGGGGATCTCGAGGCCGACAGGGGAAAAGGTTTTGCAGCACCCGCAGACAGGGGCGGACAGGACGCCGCTCGCTCCCGTCACATCAGGCGGCCCCGCGCTGCGGCTCTGCCCGTCCCGGGGCACAAGTGACAAAATCCAAGTGAAAAGGCCAAGCCGTGTGCCCAGTGGTCCCCCTGGGAGTGCCTGTGCGGGGGATGCGCACGGCGGGAGGGAGCAGGGCAGGCGGGGGCGGGCGGGTCCCTCCTCTCTCGGAGCCACCAGCCACAGTGGTGACACAGGGGACAGCGGGGACACGGCAGCGGGGTGGCCTCGTGCCCGGCACGCTCCGGCTCGCAGCCTCCTGCTTTAAACCAGCCGGGCTCATCCCACGCTCGGGCCGAACCGGCCCAAAGCACCGACCCTCAGCAAGAGCTCTCGGCCCCAAGCCGCCCTGCGACGCCGAGCACGCGAACAAGGGCAGCCTTTCCCCTCGCCCTGTTTATTCTGCCCCAGCTTCCAGCTTTTCCTCAGAAACAGGAGCCTCACGTCCCCCAGAACGAGCCCATTGACACAAGGACAATGCCGAATTATCCAGGTCCTGGCTCTTCTCCCCCCTGGATCATCCCCCCCCCCGTGCCCCTCGGCACGAAGCACCTGCCCAGGGGGGAATGCTGTGCCCAGAAATCCCAGAAATCCAGCCTCCTGCCTTGTCCCTGACTCACCACGTCCTGGGATGGATTACAGTGGGATTTGTGTGCAGTTCCACTTCTGCAGTTTCAGAGGAAAAAAAAAAAAATGCAGCAGTGGCAGCAGAGGACAGCGAACATTTTTGGGGGGATTGAGTGCATGGGGCTGCCAGGAAGCTTTCATTGCCCACACCACTAAAGAGCTGCTGAGAGGAGTTTAAGGACCCCAGGACCAGCCCTGGGGACACTGAAGGATGGGACAGAAAGGGCCACACAGGTCAAGTGTAGCTCACAGCTGCAGCACCACGAACAGATTGACTCAGGCAGAGATATTTTGGAAACTCCTAAAAGGCTTCAGCCCGCAACACACACAAAAACACCTCTAAAACTTCACAGAACTCAATTTTTTCTCTTTTTTTTTTTTTTTTTTTTTTTTTTCCCTGTTTTTTTTTTTTTTTTTTTTTTTTTTTTTTCCAGCTCGTTCCTTCTGGCAAGCTTCACGTTTTGCTTTCCAGAGAAAAGGCTTTGTGGATAACCAGTGACTAAGTACAACCTCATCTGCACAGCCCTCAGAGGATTTGTATTAGGCTGGTGACAAAGGCGGCACCCTTAGGAACGCTGGTACCTTGACAAGTGCTCCATTTAGATTTTTCCCAACACAACCTATCGAGTACACGACACTGAAGCAAATAACAGCTCAGCTCTGGGTTTGCCAGGCTGGTAGCACTCACTGCCTCCAAACCCCACTGCCCTCGCCGGCCCCAACGCTGTTTTTCCCACTGGCACAGACCGGACAGGTGACATTTGTGCCCAGCAAGGCAAAGCTGGACATGGTGACATCCCTGAGCCAGCTGGGGGACGGTTTGGGTGCGAGTCCACGGGCACGTGTGTGCTCAGAGGGTTGCAAAAGCCAAGCAGTGCCCAAATGAACGCCTTGCAACAGATGAGGAGGGGATGAAATTGCTCAAACCCCACTTTGTGGTGTCACGAGAAGCTCCCCATGCTGTTTTTGCAAACTGCAGCTGGACAGGCACCCCAGGAGTGCCCACACACCTGGGCTCCACACTGCCACACGAAATAATGATAAAATGATGAAAGAAACACCTCGCACCTTGCAGCAGAATTTTCTCACTCTCGCTCTGTGGAAAAGGGGTGAAGGGTGTGCAAAACTCTCTGCTCAGCTGCTGTGCTCCCATGCAGCACCTCAAATACACACCAAGATGCACCAGGAGCAGCTGAGTTTGAGGAGTGATTGTGTCCCCAGAGCCTGTCCCGTCACAGCTTCTGCCCTCCCAGACAGAGCAGCAGAGCCCTGGGAGCAGGGCTGTGTCTGTGGCAAGGCTGGAACACGAGGCAAGATTGATTCTGATGTGAGCACCAGCAAGGCAAATGGGTTTTTGAAAACCCCGTAATTTCTCTGCAACCCTTGACTTCTCTAAACACACAGCAGCACAGTCAGGTGGGCACTAAACAAAAATGAGCTGCACTAATGACGATTTACGTGCGGGATAACCTGCCATAAAGAGTTTATCTTTGATTTCGGGGTATGTTACGGTGTTGCCAAGTTAACCAAACAGCACAACTCGTCACCCAAACCTCCTGTGAGGGAGGCAGCAGATCTCCAGCTGGGCTCTCGCCAGCAAGGCACCACCAAGGTTCTGCACCCACCAAAAGAGCAACAAGGTTTGGCTGAAAAAACGTGAGAGGTTGGGAGCCCTGTAATCCCAATTAATAATAATAAAAAAAGACGATTCAGTCATAGAATTAAAGAACAATTTGTGTTGGAAAAGACCTTAAAGTCCACCTTGTTCCTCCCCTTCCATGAGCAGGGACACCTTCCACTGTCCCAGGCCCTGCCCAAGCCCTGTCCAAGCAGGCCTCGGACCCTGCCAGGGATGGGGCAGCCACAGCTCCTCTGGACAACCTGTGCCAGGGAAGAATTTCTTCCTAGAACCCGGGAAAGCTCTCAAAAGGCTCCCCCCAGCCACATACAGAGGCAGAGGTTGAGTTCACAAGAGCAGCCCCAGGGGAAACACGCTTTGCCCCCATTGCTCAGCCACAGGTATTTTGGTTTGGTTGGGGAAAAGACATTTACTCTGACAACAGTCACCTAAAAAGAGCTCCGTGCCACCCAGAAGCCTGGATGGAGATTTTCCCCTGCTCTGCACGTCAGGACTGCTCCTCCCGTGCTGCACGTCGAGCTGCTGGGAAGATGCCCAGCCTCGCACGGGGAGCACTATAGAGCAGAGTTTCGGGGGAGGCGGCGGCTTTGGCGCGCTGGAGTCGGGAGAGAACAGCGCGTTCCGCGGCCAGCCGTGAGCACAGCCAGGTGCAGCGCTGCGGGGCTTGCACTGCCCTGCCCTCCTGCCCCGCAGCGTCCCACCGGCAGAACCCAGCACTGCGACCAACAGGGGACTCAGCACCACGTCCCAGCCCTGCTCACCTCCACCCCATTCCCTCCCCTCATCCTCCTCACTCAGAATCGGGGCAGACGCAGAGGTTCAGCAGAGGTCAGGAAAAAACATATTTTTGGTAACAGCAAAGCCAGTTTTAGCTCTAACACACCAGCAACAAAAAAAATAAGCTTCAGGCAGATACTATATTTGTAATCCAATGGCAAAACATGTTTGCTTGTGTTGACTCTGCACTGTAACACAATTTATATGTTCTGTCTTTAGGGTAATTATTGCTTTAGAATGTTAAAATCGTTCCACCCTAATTAAATCATCATATTAAAAAATCCACTGCCACAGCAAACTTGGGAACAAGTCTGGTTAAGATCACGCGAGTGCACGGATGCTCAGTTGGCAAACCCACTGCTGAGCCCGCCGGCCACACGGGCTCCATCCCCCAGAATCCCAGACCAAAGGATTCCCAAACCACGGAGGAAACAACAGCCCGGGTTGTCCTGCTGATGGACCTCGTGTCCCACTCATCAAAAGCACCAGCCCACAGCGGGCAGAGCATCACCTGCGCTGCCCAAAATGCACCAACGGCACCACCCGAGCACCTCAGCCCCCAGGGGATGGGCACCACCAGCTCCTCGTTCCCACCCACCAGGCAGAAATCCACCTCGTGCTCGCACATCCACAGAAAGGCCGGCAAGGGCACGGTGCCAGCGCGTCCCCTGCCAAAGGCTGCCTGCCTGGGCACCCCCAGGCACGTGGGCTGTGCTGGGCCAGCACCTCGGCTGCACTCAGGGGGCACAGCCCAGCAGCAAGAGCCACCACAGCCCCCAGGAGAANTGCTCCTTCAGCTCCTCCTGCCAGTCCCAGCCCCTCTCCCGGCGGCCTCTGCTCCCCATGGCAGCGCTGAGACGCGGAGGAGCACCGGGACTTCCTGACCCGTGAGCAAATACCAAGCGCAGAGCACTCACTTCGGGCAAAATCCTTTAATTCCCTCTGGATCCCCCGGGGGAAGCAGTTATTGATCGCTTTACTACCAGCACACACACGCTGTGCCGGGCAGCCAGCGCTGCCATCGATGGCGGCTCCGCGGAGGAGCCACGAGGTCACCCCCGGACACGGGGACACGGAGCTGGCCCCACACTGCACCCAGGACCCGCCACAGCCAGGCAGGAACGCCTGCCAAAAACCCCAGGGAAACACCCGGGGAAAAACACCCGGACCTGCAGAGTCCCTGTGCAGGTGTGAGTGGTGCTGTCCCTCCCACAGCCCCTTCCCCACGCAGGGAAGTCAGCTCTGAGTGGGACATGGCCCAGGCTACGAGGCAAGGACATGGGACAGGCAGGCCAAACAGGTTCCATCACAGGGAAAAGGGAGATGATGGCATTTTTACCAAGTTTCTCTCCCTGTGGTCGAATCAGTTGTGAAAATTCACAAGGAAAGGTGGAATTTTGACTGGAGCATCATCCTGACAAGACAAACCCGAGCCCTGACTGCAGGGGTCAGACACAGGCAGCACAGGCAGGTGCTGTCTCTGTTGTCCAAGCGCCAGTGTCAGGTACCCAACGCATCCGGCAGAAACCAGGACAAGGCACGAGTGCTGCCAAAATTACACCAAGCATCCCTCACCCTAGGGACACACGGCCAGAGCACCCAGGAGAGCCTGGACACCCCACCTCTGCTCCCAATAGCAGCGCTTTCCAACCTGGAGTTGCAAAATCACCAATAAAAGCCTTTTCTGGGCAGCACGGGCACAGACAACAAGCCAAAACCATACCCTCCACGACAGCAAATGTCACGCATGGCAAAGCAGGTCAGATTTCCAAGAGAACAGGTGCTCGTCTCTTACCTGGGATGATAGAAACGGTGTCTTTCTCCCAGGATACAACGCTAACATATTCCTGCACTGAAGAGGGGATGAGGCACTTGAAAACAGCCACGTTTCCACGCATCGACCTTTGGTCCTCCACCCGAACGGTGTACGGTTCCCTGAAAACTGTGGAGGAAAGCAGATGGTTGGTAGCATGACAGTGCTGGAGGAAAACACACTTCCTTTTGCTAGAATCCCACGTTTCCCAAACAAACCAGCCCACCCAGCCACACGCTGCTTCCATCCCAAACACCTTCCCAGGGAAGGAAGGGATTCTCCGCTGGGGAACGCGGCGCTGGGCTTGGGACAGAGGGACATCTGGCCCAGGTCCTGCTGCTGGGACCTGCCATGGCCCCCAGACTCACCTGAGCTTGCCAGACTCAGCTTGGCGACCAGTGGCATTTTGTAGTTGTAATGGGCGTTTCACCTCTGGGTGCTGAAAATGCATCCTGGGAGAGACAGCCCGTGACACAGAGCCTGGCACCCTCCTAAAGCCACTGCAGGAATATTTAAGGCAAGCAGATGACAGTTTTCCAAGCCGTGCCACATGTTCCCAGAACGTGCCCTATTTCTCAGGGAGATGCACATCCCTTTGACAGCTCCGTGCTGCTCCCTGGACCAGCAGCAATGCTCCAGGAGCACCCGCTGGCTGAGGTGGACCCACCTCAGCCTCTCCAGCAGGACAACGAGATGTCACCAAGCCCAGCAACAAAGACACCCCAAACTCCTGAGATTTAGGTATAAAATGCAGTTGAGGGCAGCTCCCTGCTTACTGTGACAATAATTGTGCCCTGTAGGACGTGGGCATGACTGTCTTCCTGACAAACACACGTTCACTTTGTCCTCTAACAGCTGGCCAGAGCAGGAGCAGCTCTACAAAGCCCTCAGCAGCCCCAAGGGAGGGGGTTTTCCCTGAGTGGGAAATCCCCGTGGGCACTGCATCCCACACCTCGCACAGCCAAGCCAGCAATGAGAGGGTGACAGCGTTTCCGCCCTGGTTTCCCGGACTTTCAGGGCTCCCTGCTCAGATATGTGCCACGAGGGCACGGGGAAAAGCTGCCATGGAAAGGGGCTGCAGAGCCAAAGCAGATTAACCAGCAAAAGCTTCCTTAATCACCTGGAGCTGAGGTTTATTCACAGGCTTTAAAGGCCAGCAGGGACCACGAGCAGCATCCTGAATGCTCCCTGCCACCACGAGCACCCCAGCTGGGAACAGACCCTGGGCACAGCCCCACTGCATGCCTGACCTGTGCCAGCCCCACAGCCAGGGCTCCAGGCTTTTCCTGCCAGCGGGAATGATTATTCCATTCCACATACGGCCCCAGGAGGGCAACACACAGCCACAACCAGCCCACTTGAACCTCTCCCCTGGCTGGAGAAATTTGCTCCCTGTGCTTGCCAACAGCTTTCCCAAGACTTCCAGAGATATTTTTCCCTCATATTTTCAGTTTCCACTGCACTTTATTGAATTGCTTGTTTTCTCCAGCTGTAATTGGCTCTCTGAGCTGCACTGCCATTAGAAAGCACTGGAGAGTGACTGGGATGTGGGATGGCCAGGAGGGAGCAGCAGCTGGGGAATGCTCCACAACCATTCCCACTGCCAGAAAGCCAGAGCAGCTCCAGGAGCTGGAGACGTCCTGGTGGCCCCACTGGACATCCACATCTCCTGCTAACAGAGAGGGAGGCTGAGCTCCCAGCCCAACAGCAGTGGTGCATTCTGTCCTGCGTGGAGAGGGGGATGAGAGCCAGGATTCCCTCTCTGTGATCCCAGGGCAGCTCTGGGCACGTGGGATCCCGGCAGAGCCAACCCTGCCGTGCCCACGCGAGGAGAGCAGCAGCTCCACATTTACTACACCCCATCTGCTCCTCCACCACGCTGTGGTTTATAGGTAACCTGAGAGTGCTGGTAAATAATTCACTCTGCAGAAGGGGGTTAATACCAATTTACTCCACAGTACAAGGTATTAAAATAAAAAACCCTGTAGTCACTTCTGTCACGTTCCCTCTGCTAGCCCCACTTTTAATAGGTTACATAATGAAGCCATTCCTGGGCTATTAGCCCTCCTCAGCCTGGTCAATAATTTACTATAATGGCTTTTGGAATCAGCTCTTTGCCATATTCCTCTTTTTTATTTATTTATTTATTTATTTTTTTGTTCTTAATAAGCCTTGGCAAGCTGAGGCTGGGTGCAGCAGTGGGAACCGGGTTGGGGGACACTGAGGGGGCTTCCAGCATGGACAGATGTGGCCCAGCCCCTCCCACAGCTGGGAAGAGCCTCTGTAAGTGGTTGGGTGAGACAATCCTGGTCCAAAGGGAGAGGAAGTCTCCTGCCACCAGGCTGCAGCCACAGCACGTTCTCCAGACACTCTCCAGGGACCTCCAAGCTGCACATCCCACCCAACGTTCTGCCCTTCTCCCTGCTCCATGCAAGAACCCAGCGCAGCAGCCCTGGTTCTGCACTTGGCGGGTCAACTGGCAGGCCAGGGAGCAGAGCAGGGAGAAACCAGCCCCTCGTGCAAAGCCCAGCACCCACAGGGAGCTCCTACCTGCTTTAACACGGATATTTGGGCTCCTGATTTTGCCAGCCGAGTTCTCTGCGGTGCAGAAGTAGTCGTTGTCGTGGATAAAGCTATTGAAGGCTGATGGCGAGAAGGGGTAGAGCTGCAAAGTCCCATTGGCATGGACATGCCGGATGTGGGGCACATCGTAGATGTCGTCACCTGTGGCCAGGTACCACCGAAGGACGGCGCTGGGTGACCCTGCTGCCGGGCAGGGGATCACCACCCCCACTGTGCTGGAGAAGGTGACCTGCTGCAGGGAGTCGTTCACAAAGTAGAGGCTGGTTCCAACATCTTCAGCGTGTGCTGTGGACAAAGCAGAGGCCACAACGGCGGGGGGTCACTGTGGGGATCGTCAGTCCTGGTGGCACAGAGACACCCCCCCGGCACAGAGACCCCTCTGGCACAGCCCCTGAGCCCTGCGTGCGGCGGAGCAGGGGAGCGCGGGAGCATCCGTGCGCGGCTGGGAGCACGCAGGCCACCTTCACAGGCCAGCGCTCCCGCTGCCAGCACGGATCAGGGATCACAGGCGCCTCGGCAGGGCAGCCAGGGGCTGTGCAGGCGAGGATGGACAGCCCGGGCAGTCCCCGAGGCTTCCCCAGGGGCGCCCGGCTGGCTTCGAGCACCCACAGCCCCGAGGGCACCCGAGCACAGCCACCAACACTGCTCCTCCTGCCAACCCTGACATTCCTGTGATCCCCCAGCCCGGAGCAGCCCCATCCGGGACCCCCAGCACAGCGATGCCGAAACACCCAGTGCACATCACTGCCAGGCAGGGCAGAGACCTCCCCCGGCACCCTACCACTGCTTCCAAACAGGAGAGGGGCTGGAAAACCGGGATCAGAGCTGCTCCCCTCTCCCAGAGCCACAGGCAGGGAAGCCCAGACCCACCCTGCCCTCAGCCTGAGCTTCTCCTGGGCACGGCTGCACCATCCAAAGGAGGGTTGAGGTGGGTTCAGGGACACAGTCCAGACAGAGCTTGTGGCCACCTGCATGCCCAGGAACAGCTCTCACCGCTGGGGAACTGCACTTCCCTTCTTGGGAAGTAGGGAATGGACCTCTGCACCCAACTGCCGCGGTCCCTCCTTCCCACACTCCAGGACCACGAGCTCCCCCTTCCCAAGCCAAGCCGGCGAAATTGGCTATAAATAAGGATGAGGAGGCCCCCAGTCACTTAGATCCGCTTTCTTTTTTTAGCGGCACTCTTTCCAAGTGGGCGGAAGGACAGGGATCTGGGAAGGGCCCTCGGCGGGTGTATTAATAGCTGCGGCTGAGCGCACGCCCGTGGTGCCGCAGAGCCAATAAGCAGATCAGCACCGTGCCGCCGGTTCAGAAGGAGCCACGGGGGACCCTCCCTGACCTCGATTCCTTAACTTGGGGAGGAGGGGACGGCAGCAGGGGGAGAAGGAAAGCCTCATCCGCGCGCCTCGGCTCCGGAGGCGGCCGCTCGCCCGAGGAAGGGCTGGTTGAGCGGCCGTGGTCGCTCCGTCTCCATGCCGAGCTTCTCCAGTTGGTGCCTGTCCTGCCTCGGAGCTGTGCCACCAGCCCAATCCACGCCGTCCTCAACCGGCTCAGCATGGGACACCCCGAGACACCTCAGCCCTTCTCGGAGCAGGGTGCTCTCCTGGATGTACAACCTCGCGCCTCTTTCAGCATCTTACTCTTGCTCTCTGTGTGCGCTGCACAGAATCATCCCTGAGAATGACCAGGTTTCCTCCCGTGCCCACTCTGAGCCCTCTGTGCCACAGAAGGGATGAGCTGATAGTGAGGTCCAGCTGTGCCACCACGAGACAACCAATTTAGAGGTCACGAAATCATCTCCTTGTCTCCCCACGCACCAATTCCGTGTCCACACACAGGTGGAAGGAGACAAAGCCATTTGTTTTTCCCTGCCTGGCTGACAAGCACCAAAGACGGACGGACAGAGGAGCAAAGCTCCAGCCGAGCCTTTGCAGAGCCACGGGGCCACCGCTCGGCCCTGCAGATGTCATTTTGTGACATCTCCAGGCTGGTTTGTCGTCATGAATCAGCATTTCCCTTCATCCGAGCAGCGCGGTGCTTCTCCCAAATACATGAAAGGGGGGAAAAACGCACGCTTGCAGGCAGAGGAAGGGAAACAAAGCCTGCACGAGCAGCACAGAGCTATTTGTGGCTGAGCCTTTGCTGAGCAGAAGATGGCTGGAGCCAGGGCACAGCAAAAGCCACCTTCAGCCTGGCTTTGGACCAAGGATATCCGGCTGTGCCCCGTGCTCCATCCAGGATCTATCCCCAGACCCCACGTTACAGCTTGAGAAGGCTCCTCGAGCACCCAGAACCTGCCAGGGAAACATCTTCATCCTCGGCAGCACCAGGAGGGTTCAGAGCTGGACTGGTGAGGGGCTGGGGCGAGGAGTGGAAAAATACCTCATAAAGAGAGAAATTCAGATTACCCATAAAGCTTTTTCGGGTCAAAGGGGGAAAGGGATTTTTAATAGAAAATGGAGGTTATGGGATTGGCAATAGTTATGTGACAGACGTATAGAGTTAAATCCCCATAATCTCCTTTACCATTTAGCATTGAGCACCATCCTAATTCCATGTTTCATAAAACTGTCTCCAAATCACTGGGAGAGATTAAAAATTTAGAAATAGCACAGCAATATTTTTAAACCAGAAATCACTGCTCACATCTGGTCAGATGTGCTGACCCTAACCTACATATCGAGGGCATTAATTCACATGAACCTGAAAAGAGGAGGCTGGGGGAGCTGAGATGGAACAGCTTCTGCTGGGAATGCAGCCTGGAGCTCAGCCTGGCTCCAGCTGGGAGCTGCACCGAGCCCAGCACAGGGCTGGACACTGGGGCTGGCTCTGAAAGGCAGGTGTTTTAAGTTGCCAGAGCTCAATCTTCCTAAATTGTGGTAAATTACAACCTAGAGGTATTGAAATATTAATATCTCTATTCGAGCTGGGAGAAGCAAGTCATTTTGCCATCATCCCTTTGGAATATTTACTAGTCTTGAAGGCTGGGCTTCCCAATCTCCAGCACCTTCAGTGACACAGCAAAGCACTGGGCTGCTCTGAAAGCACCTGCTTGCTCCAGAGAGGGGCCACAAACCATCCCCAGGATCTGTCACTGCCTCTGGGAGACGTGCAGGTGTGTGTCCTGCCCGAGCAGCGCAGCAGCGCCATCACCTCCCCAGCAGCACAAAACCTCCCAGGGAAGAGCCCATCCTTTTCTAAGAAGCAGATGTAGGAGCAGTCTCAGGCAAGGACCAGCTTCGTGCCAGCCAGGGCTCTTCCTCCTGAGATAAGAGGCTTTTCCTGCTCTGTGCACATCCATCACCTGTGCTGGCAGCACACAGCCAGCCCCGGGCCCACCCAAAGCCAGCAACACCCTCAGAGCACAGCACGGTCCTTTACCTGGGTGGAAACCTGGAAGAGCCGGGAAAATGCTGAAGAATTTGTGTTTCAAGGGGGTCCATGCCATCCCCCGGGCAGCAGGAGTTCACATTACCCCACTGGCAGCAGCTTTTCTGAGACCCCCTTCCTGATCCTGGTGGTCTGACCACCCAGGTGCTCACCCCAGCCCTCCTCCAAGGCTGGTGAGGACCTGCTGGGGCTCCCCCCCAGGAGAAACCCCATCCGTGGGGCCCTAAAGGGGCTGGAAGGGCCACCAGGGTTTCCCCAGGCCCCGGCTGAGCCGGGCTGCAGGGATGCTGGGGAGAGCAGCAGGCTAATGGTCACCTCGCAGCTCATTTATTATCCTCATTAAGGGTGTTTGACACCTGCCCTGCTCAAGGAGAAAGTGAACCAAAGCCTGGCACGAACCGGGCTGGGAATTACAGGTAGGTAGCAAGTCCTGATCGTTCCTCCCTGCCGCAGAGAGGACAGTAATTCCATCACAGCTGCCGGCACGTTGGGAACGCTGGAACAGCCTCCCGCCTTCCCCGGAACGAGCTTCCCCCAAGCCCTGATCCCCAGGACACCCTTGACAGCCTTTGTGCTAACGAGGGGTGTGACCTTGGAGTTGATGGAGCGAGAATTGCCACTTCCAAGCACCACGGAAGGGGATGAGGAGGGAAGAGGCCCAGGCTGGTCCCTTCCAAGAGGAGCCCAGAGGTGCCTGGGGGAGCAGCTCATCCTCCCGGGATGTCACCTCCCCACCGGGCCCCAGCCCAAAGGGTTAAAGCCGTGACTCCCGCACACCGTGCCCCTCAGGGACCTGGAAATCGTGTCAGGAAATGCCAAGCAGGGCCTGGGGCGTTCAGCTGGTGCCCAGCACTGGTGGCAGGTACCTGCCACAGCATCTCCCCTGCCCTGGCACTGCCACTTGGCCGCCACACGAGTCCCACTCTGGTGGCACAGCCCCTCTGGCTCGAGCACCACGGTCCTTCCCGACCTGACAAAGCAAAGAGGGAGCAAAGGAGAACCTGCCTCTGGTCCTGTGTGGGTAAGGGCATGGCTCAAACATGCTCCAAGCGCCTGCTCCTTAATGCATCTGCATGGAAATTAAGGCCTGAACCACCTCCAGCGATTACGACAGCACCCAGGCTGAGGCTGTAACCCTTGCCTGGGAAAAAAACCTCTCCCAGCTGGATTCCTGCTTCCTGAAGCTCCCGTGGCAGCTCCTGAGAGCTACCAGCCCCACCACACCATCCACACAGGGGCTGACCCAGAGCTGGACATCCCCCAGCCCTGCCCCACCTCCCGAGGCCCCCAGCCCGGGGACCCTCAGCTCTGGGGGTGAAGAACGAGCCCAGGGACCACAGGCGAGGGCCTCTCCCTCCCCTTCCAGAGTCACCTCCATGCCTTGGCATGCTGAGCACGACGCCTGAGGTCCCAAGGGGATATCTGGTGGCATTACCCAGTCAGAGTGACAGCACTGTGTCCCCAGGGAGGTCAAACGAGTGGGCACGAGGGGTGGGCAAGGGGACACACCAGAGGCCACGCACGCCTGGCCTTGTGCTCCCTCCACCATGGCCAGGCCACGCTCCCAGTGCATCACAACCCGCTCGGTGGCTTTGCAAGGTGGAGACCAGGATTCCCACCATGCAGCCGACAGGAGAACACATCTGGGCAAGCTCTGCCAGCTCCTCACCTCCTCCCCATCCCCTCCAAGCCGTGCTCAGGGCCAGGAGCCGCCGCAGCCCTTCCCAGGCGCAGCTGGGAGCAGGCAGGAAGACGAGCCTGGAAATGGAATTCCTAAATGCTTGGTACAGCTCTGCTGGCGGATGATGGCGGCAACACGCAGCCTGCGTGTGGTGGGGGGATATTTCTGCGGGATCCACGAGCACGGAGAGGGTGACTCCCAACCCCATGATTATGTAAAGATGAAGAGCCGGCTCTAACCGGGATTTCAGAGGCAAGGAACGCTCTGCACCCAGAGCTGCCACTGCACGCCCTCCTGGAACAGCAGCATGGCAACGACTGCAACGACTGAGCGCCTTCCTCCCTCGTGCCCACCATGGAAGTAATGCCCACCTATTACTGCGCTGCCTGCTTGGCGGCGAGGCGCCTCCGTGCCACCCGCGGCGCGGCTCAGCCCCGCGTGCTGCCATGTCACAATTCCTGCCACAAAGACTTCCAGCTTTATTCTTGCCCTCGGCTCGCCAGCTGCTCCAAGAGAAGGACGGAGCGCTGCCCATCCATCCCCCCGGCACGGGGCCACTCGGGCAGAGATCCCGGCACCCCAAGGCCGAGGTGCTGGAGCCGCGGCTGCCCCAGGCCATGCCCCAAGCTCCCAGGCAGCCCCCAGCTCCAGGAAGGGCTGTTCCACAGCACATCCCTGGCACTCGCCCCTCGCACAAGGCACAGCCTCTTCCTGCAGAGGAAAAACACCCGGGAACATTGGGGCTGCCTTTATCCGCTCCCCATCCCGAGGCAGGAGCAGCCCAAAGCCCACGCCAGGTAAAGGCTCTGGGCAAGCCGCCACGGTGGCTCCCGGTGCTGGGAAATTTTGGCAGGATAAACAAGCGCCGGGCACGGCGAGGAGCTGAGCACTGCAGGCTTCTCCTCCGTGCATTTAATGAGGTTTCCATGTTTCATTTCAGAGACAAACGAGCGCTGTGCCACACTGGGGGGCCGAGATGGGAGAGATTAGAAAGCGCGAGCTGCACCGTTCGCTGCGCCCAACGCGGGAACATCATGTAAATATAACGCCAGTATAAATCAGGCGGCAGAGCCATCCAGCAACATCACGCAGGGAGATGCTTCCCTGGCTCCCAGCCTCTCGGTTGTGACCAGCCCGTCCTCATCGCACCGCTCGCCTCCCCTCTGCCTGGCTGCTCTCCCTCGCACTGCCAGACCATCTTGCTGCCCAACTCTCCGCTTGCCAACCACCTATTTCCGTTTATTTTATAAACGGGGGCAGGAATAAGCGGCTACAGCCCATCAAGGGATTTCTAAACTTCAGGGGTCCCTTGGATCAAATGTTTATCTGCTTTCGGTTTCTACTTGAGCTCTTGTTCTACAGCAGGAGCACGTTAAAAGGATGTGCTTCGATGCCCAGAAATATTAAGTATCTGAAAGGTTTATCATGCATTAAGCAATTCATTTTTTAAATCCTATTATTCTAATGAAACTTCCATTGTATTGCTGTCCTCTCTCTGGAACTGCTTCACATTAACACTTTGCATCACCAGGACTGTTCCATGCTGAAGATCTCTCTCTTTTTTTTTTTATTTTTTTTTAAATAAAATGTAAAACGAGGCCACAAGGAGTTGTGCTAATGGAGGCTTTTAATTTGCTCTTCTCCGAAGAGATAGCTCTGTGGGAAGAGATCCCTTTTCCAAGAAGCTGGGGCTGAAAAGATGCAAAAAGCAACAAACCAGTGCAGCTCTTTATTATTTTGACTATTGGGGGCCGAAAGGAATCATGGCATCCTCGACGGTTATTTGTTTTTTCCTTTCAGCACAGTAAAAAATGCAAATGCAAGCAAAGCAGACGCTGGCACGTTCAGCTCAGCAGATCTGAAGCACAATAGCGATTTTGGGTAAAGCTCCCAAAAGCAGCTTCACCCCAGCTCGAATAAAGCGGCTATTCCATAATTAATAATTGATGGAATAATTGATCATCTCCGCACAACTGGACAGGGTGCCCTATTAAACCTCAGTAAATATTTTTCATTGGATTAACATTCAGCTAACGGGGTAATGTAATGGGCAGCAAGAGAGGTCTCATGCAAGGAAGCAGCTCGGTCCCCTTTCTTTCACTTTCCTCATTTCCTAAAATTTCCCCCTTGCTGTTCTCAAATGTCAGAGACGATAATTAGGGCAAATGTCATTTTACATCCTCCGAGTAGACAATTTTCCAAGAGGTGGGTGCTCCCAGCACCGCACCCGCAGGTCGGGTCGTGGGCAAAGAGGTAATTTATTACAGAAACATAATTAAAAATTCCCGCAGATCCGGAAATGGGCAATTCCTTTATGTAACATGGATCGATTGTTGTAACAAACGCAGTGGGATTTAAGTGCCTGTGCTCCGCGCAGCTCCTGCCTCTCTTTAATTGCATCTAGAGCAGAGACTCGGTTAGAGCATCACCTCGCTGGATGTGGGCAGCATCCGCTTAATGCCCAACTTTAAATTAATCTGTAATCTTCCAGCGTGTGTCTCCTTGACACGCTCGTTCCATGATTCTCCCCATCCCCCCCATACATATATGATTTATCTACAATCTGATTGATGTCGAGGGTTACACTTCACACAGCATTCCTAGGGGGAAGGATGCGAATTTTAAGGCATCGCTGGGTTCCGCCTGCTGACGGGATCAGGCTGAGAAGCGCTCCGGGGACGCGGAGCGCTCGGTCCCGGCGCGGCCCCTCCGGAGGATGCTGCGCCCGTCGGTGCGGGGTCCCGGCCACGGCTGCACCGCCGCCCCGGGGGCTCCGTCGCGGAGCCGCTCCGGGATGCGCCGGCACCGACCGGCCCCGCTCCGCGCACCGAGCCCCGCCGCGCCGTCCGGGGCGAGCGCTCCGGGAGAGCGCACCGACAATCCCCGGCACCCGGGGAGG
>WAAG01045043.1:188152-208456 GCA_013390105.1 Tichodroma muraria
TCCTCCTCCTCGGCGTGCGCAAGGGCTGGCAGATCCCCTGGCCCCCACCGGCCGCCCCCGAGCTGCGCTCGCCCCCGGGCCATCAGCCCCGGTGCAGCCCCGCGGCCGGAGCGCGCTTCACGCTCCCCCGTCCCCGCAAAGCGGCACCGCGGAGCCTTGCCCCAGGTGAGCCCTGCCCCGGCCGCGGGGCTGCGGGTGCAGCAGCGCGGCTGGGCCACCCGGGACTCGCAGCTGGCACTCCTCCCGCTCCCCGGGCCTCCCGCACGCTCGTCCAGCATCCGGGGGACAGAAATAATGCAGTGGTTTGGCTTGGAAGGGACCTCGCAGACCACAGGGACACCTTTCAGCAGGCCAGGTTGCTCCGAGCCTTGTCCAGCCTGGCTTTGGGCACTTCTGAGGATGGGAGATCAGGATTTCGGCAGCCCGTGCTGCTCCCAGGAGAGGGGACGCAAGCAAGACGGGGCCAGCAGATTCATTACACATTCATCTCTCCAGCCAGCAAACAGCAAACAAATACCAGCTAATGCTTTACTTTGGGGTGTATTTATCCAAGGCTTAGCTCAAGCCGAGGCTTGTACTCCCCAAGACTTAGTCACACCAAAGCCAATTTGTCTGGACCGTTAGAGCATTCAGAGTGTCTTTTCTTGAAGTGATTACAGCAGGTTTTCTTTGCTTTCCAAAACAGCCTTTACAAGCCCAATTTGTTGGAAAATAAACAGAAAGAAAGATTAAAGCATTCAGATTTCAAACAAAACAACCAGCAGGAAAAACATTACGTTCGGATTTTTTAAAAAGCGCTGTTTAGATTTAATTGAAAATGCAACTATCGTCACGGAAATTGGGAAAACAACAGCCCCTTGGGCATTTCCAGCCCTCGTGGACTCACCGAAAGCTTTCCCACCTAGAATTCCCCTGAAGAGCTCACCGAGGGGGCACCCGTGGGTGGGAGGTTCCAATTTCAGAGCGGGGACACGGCCAAAGCACACGGAGAAGCTGCCAGGACGCAGGCACCACGTCCACCCCGTGTCCCCTGTCCCCTCCCGGCTCCAGGCCACCCACACCAGAGACGCTGTCACTTTAGTGACGAGCGCAGCGAGGCCACTGCCACCTAACCCCTGCCCAGCCCTCAGCGCCAGCAGCAGAAACGGGGGCAAAGAGGTAATTTATTATTTGTGCCCGTGCTGTGCGGGTCTGACACACCACAGCCTTCCCTCCTCCTCCTCCTCCCCAAGGGTGTGCTTCCTCTTCCTCGGTGCTGCGGAGCCGGGTAGTGCCGTCACCACCCCCTCGCCAGCCCGTTCCCAGGCCACCTCAGCGGCTCGTGGGTGTCACAGCCCTCCCCCGCGGGCATGTGCCGCTCGCCAGCCCCACGCCCGCTCCCCTGGCCGCGCCACCAGCGCCCCGAGAGGCGGCAGCTGATGCACACGCGGTGCCCACACATCCCTCCAGGAGCCGAGGCGCATTTCAATCGCCACCTACATCGCCGTGCAGATGTTCGCTGATACTTCGCAGGGAAATTGGTATGCAGGCCCATACCCAGGCAACCGGCAAAGCCCGGGCTCTGGGGAGCCCCAGCCACATGCCAGGCATCTGCCCCCTTCCCTCCCCGGCAGCTGCTGCAGGGCGGCAGCACAGCCCAGCCCAGCGCGCTCACGGCGAGCTGCCAGCCCCGGAACGTGCTACGGCACTTTGCAGACCAGCACACAACGCATCGGACTCAGGTGTGCTTGGTACCCTCCTACACCGGGGAGTGCACGGAACGGGGGTGCGTGGGCAGGCAGGGCACCCGCTGGCACAGCACCCACGGGGCCCCACAGATCTCTGTGTGAGGCATGTGAGCAGGGGGAGTAAATGCTGCTCACCCATTCATTTTTAGCTCCCTTGGCTGCTCAGCAGCTCTCGTGAGTTTCCTCACCATCCCCAGCTCAGAGAATCAACCCAGCACACTGACCTCCCCCACCGAGGGCTCCTTCCTCCAGGGCAGGAGCTGCTGGCGAGGCAGGAATCGGCTCCAGAGTCAAAATTTAAGTCTGGCAGGGCGAGCGCTTGGCCAGGGTGACACTTGGGGAGCCCTGGCGAGCCCTTGAGCCGCCTGTGCCGTTCGCCCCGGCCCTGCTTGCTCCTCCACGGATCGCTCAGGCCAGGCCCTTTGCCAGCTCGCTGAGCCCGGGCGCACGTGCGGGGCTGGCAGCGCCGGGCAGGCGGCCAGAGCTCCCGGAGCAGGAGCTCCTGCAAGCCCACACCTGGGGCTCAGCTCTTGCCCAGCAGCCAGCCACCGCTCGGGGACATCAGCCTCTCCACGCTCCGCGTTTGGACGCGCACAGGAAGCGTTTGTGTGTCGCCTTTGCGTGCGCGCTCAGCCCGGAAAGCTGGTGTCCTGCAACCAACCAGAGCTGCTTCGTGTGGCAGTGATGAGGAAAGGCAGGAAATCTCCACAGTAATTATTTGGGCAGCCCTGACCTGCGCTTTGGCAGCACAGGTGGCTCGCAGGAAGCCAGGCCAGCAGTGACTCGTAAGGAGAAGCCCATTTCTCGCGCCCTGTAGCCACTGCCCTGCTCACAAGCAGCCAGAATCCTGCCAGAGCCAGCAGCCAGCCCAGCTGCACGGTTCAAAGGTGAAGTTCACGCTGAGGAATTAATTTCCTGGCCCGAACTCCGCACAAGACGCAGGAGAAATTATAGCAACGCGTGCCCATGCGCAGCTCTGAGCCCCAACAGGGGAGGAGGGACCCTCTGCGCTTCACCACAGCAGAAATTGCACAGGGTGGGGTCTTGCTGCCTCTCCTGAGGGCACGGGGCATCCCACAGCCCTTTGAAAACGGCCCCCCCGACAATGTCCCCCTTCCCTGGCATTTGTTCTGCCTCTGGGCAGAATTACACTCAGCTCCAGGCTACCCCAGAGCCCTGGAGATCGCAGCAGCGTCCGGTGCTCACATCCCCCGATAGCCAGTGAAGTATTTCCCCCTAAAGGCAATTCTTCCACTAATACTCGAAAAACCCGCTCTCCGTGCAGGCACACAGAAGAAAACAGCCAAGAGGAGGGTCTGCGCGGCAGCCCCGCAGCTCCCGGGGTCAGCCCCGGCCGCGGGCTGCGCCCCGCGCCCCTCCGGCCGGGGCACACCTCGCCTCCCGCCGGGCCCCAGCCCCGTGGCCTCGGCCGCCCTCGCAGACAAATCCCCGGAGGAAGCGGTCATTAAAACAACAGGGCTACTTACCTGCCGAGAGCCGATTGCCGCCGAGCACTTCCCACGCATCGCCGGCTTAGCCTCGCAGAGCCCTCCGAGCAGGGCCAGCCCGCTGTGACCCCTCACTGGGCACCCTATCCTTCCCGCAGGGTCAAAGACAAGAGCTGCCTCCTGCACAGCCAGCGCTGCCAGCCCAGTCCAACCAGTAACGCGGTGGGCAGGCTGGGGCCGTAATTGCAGGATGGGTTTCAGCTGATTGCGGGATACACCTGGGTGGAAAAGTGCTGGGCATGCCTGGGTAGGATTCCTTCCAGCAAAACCCGTCCTGGACCCTCGTGTCCCTCCTGCCCAGTTGCCCCCAGCCCCAAGGCTGGCCCTGTGTGGGTGCTGAGGGGGGAAGGACCCCACCTTGCTTGTGGCTGCAGCCCCCCAGTGCCTCAGTTTCCCCAGTGGCAGAGGGCAGCAAGCGGCTGCCACATGGAATGGAGGAAGGATAAAGGGCCTGGAGGTGGCGAGGGGCTTGTGCCTCAGTAAAAGGCTGCAAACCCCTGGGCAAACAGGTGCCAGCAGGTCAATGTACCCAAAAATGACATCCTACTTGAGCCCCTCGGGTCGTGCACTACCGGAGCAGCTGCGTTTCCATAAGGGATCCCTGGCATTTACGGCTGCGGGCAGACGGTGACACGAAAAGGGGGAACAGTTTTAAACTTCCAGCCCAAACCATCCCGTGGTTCTGTTCCCTGCAAGGGCTCCGCGTCCCCCGTGCCCAGAGCGCGAATCCCTTGCCGGGCAGCAGAGATGCTCGGCTTCCCAAGGAAAAAAAAAAAAGCCTTTTTCCCGGCAAGAAGCTGGGATTTGGTTCCCTCTAGTGTCGCCGCGCTCAGTTGCCGAGCGGGGACCGGGGGAGCGGGGACAGCTGCGAGGGGGCTTCGCCGAGGAGACCCCCGTGCGGGGAGGAGAGCGGGGTCCCTGTCCTCGCCGGTTCCAGGGGCTTTGCACAGTTTTAGCAAGCTCCAGGGGCTAAACAGGCTGCCCAGGCCAGCGGTGAAGGGATTTAAAACAGGGATTTAAAAGACAGATGTGTACAGATGTGACCCCTGGGGATATGGTTTAGTGTTGGCCTTGGCAGCGTTGGGTAATGGACTTGGATGGTCTCAGAGGTGTTTTCCAACCTCTGTGCTTCCAAGGCACGCTCTGAGACACATGGACTGGTTCGTGGGGAGCCTCCTTTGCTTCCAGCCGCATCCCACTGCGAATCCCACTGTACATCTCAGCGGAAGGACCCGGCCTGTCCCTCCCCGGGCTGCACACCCACAGCATGGCTGTCCCCCGGCCGTCTGCATGTGAGCAGTTCCCCCCTAATCGCCGCCGCTTTGGGGCACCACGGGCA
The DNA here is from genome assembly GCA_013390105.1 of Tichodroma muraria. NCBI lineage: Eukaryota > Metazoa > Chordata > Aves > Passeriformes > Sittidae > Tichodroma > Tichodroma muraria. The sequence goes on from WAAG01045043.1 coordinate 192,727, forward strand.
GCATGGAAACGGGGGCTGGAATGTCATTTCTTGGGGCTAGGGGAGAATTCCAGCCCGTGGAGCGCTGCTGCTCCTGCAGAGGTGCTGCTGCTGCTGGATGTGCTGCCTTTTCAGGAGCAGAGCAGAGGGAGGCCGAAGCACGTGGCTGGCTCCCCGCCAGCCCGGCCCATCTCTCCTCTCTCCAGTGCTCCTCTCCGGCTCCCTGAGTCACCATTTGCTGCTCTCCTCTTTAAACTAATGAGGAGACATTTTGCATTCGCGTTTCCTCATGGGCGAAATGCGTCCCTGGCACCACGGAGCAGTGCTGGCAGCTCCTCCCTGGCTGCTGTTGCTCCGGTTCCGGCCCTGCTGCCTCATCTCCTCACATTCACTCAGCGGTGAAGCACAGGGACAGGCCAGAGCCCCTCTCCCTCCTACCTGCCCATCCAGAGACTGGCGAGGCAAACAGGGAATAACAAGCACCAAGGGGAAGCTGTTTGGATCTGGAAGCCTTCCCAGAGGAAAAGGGCACTCCAGTTGTCCACTGTATTATTTACCCAATCCCCTTTGTGGCGCAGAAAAGATTTACTTTGAGAAGATTAATGGCTCAAGGGGCTGTCAGAGAAATCCCCCGAGATTGCCTGGTTCAGCGGAGAAGGCAAACACCTCCTCGCCAAGAGCACGGAGCACAGGGAGCACAAGGAAAGGGCTGAGGGGCTGGGCTTGTCCGTGGGACACCCTCTGATGGGGACAATGACACCCTGGGGAGAGCACGACCCCGTCATGGGGGCAGTGGCAGGAGGAAGGGGACGGGGTGGCCTTTTCCCAGCTTCCCTCTCCCAAAGCTCCAGGGCTCAACATCCAAACCGAATGCCCGTGGAGGCTTGGAGAGCTGCTGGCAGCCCCTCTACCCCAGCTCAGAGAGGCCACATTTCCTGTGCATCCTGTCGTTGGTTTATGCCTGTCCTCTGTTCCTGGCTCCATCCTGGAGGAGCACGGAGCTGGGCTGCTCACAGCTGGGCTCTGATAAGACCCTGCCCTTCAAATGTCCCACCCGGCGCGAGGGTTTGGGCGCTGGGGCGCGCCCCGCCCGGCCACTGCCCCCCCGTCAGTGCCCCCAGCCCTGGCTCACCCCGGGCGGGGGTGTGGGGCCGCGCAGGTGCGGGCACACGTGGGTGTCCCCAGGCCGTGCAGAATAATGCCATTAATGCCATCTGGTGCCGAGACAGAGATCCCGCGCGCAGCCAGACACGGCTTTTCGCTCCCCGTAATCCCCGGCCCCAGAGCCACGGGGGTTCCGTCTGCGGGGCTCACCGGGAGAGAAGGGCACGGCTGCAGCCCTGGCACGCTCAGGAGCCCGGGAACGAGGGGAGCCCTGGGGCTCAGGGGTGTGGAACCTTGCTGAGGACGGGCTCATTTCACACCCCGCTGCCTTCCTGCCTGCTGGGACCTTCAGCTCCTGCTTTTGGGGGACACAGCCCCACCACACTCAGGGAGGCGTGGGCAGGGCAGCTCTGGTGTGGCCAAACCCTCCTGTGCTGTTAAGCAGGCACTTTTCACAGAATCTCAGGATCATTTAGTTTGAAAAACACCTCTAAGACCATCTAGCTTAACCATTAACCATTTTGTGACTCGGTTGAAGGAGTCCTGTCCCTGCTTGAGCTGTGCAAAGCTGCAGTGAGCCTTTATTAGTGGGTCACTGTCAAGTCAAAATTATATTCCAAAATAATCTCCTTACTTTGTTAAATAAGCACCTCAGATTAGACAAATTGCACGGATTTTGCCTAATAACCTTCCCCCAGCTAATCCTGTTTTCCTGTCAATATCTGACCTCGATCTAAGCCCAAACGGACCCAGGGAGTCGGTTTCCTCCATCCCGGTTGTGCTGGGATGGTCGGGGTCACTGAAGGCAGCCCCTTGCACACCTGAACAACCACAGTGGCCTCAAGTGAGCGGAGGAAACCCCCGAGTTGAGGTTTCTCATCCAAAGCATTCCCTGATCAAGCATTCCCTGACCGACGAGGTGGGGAGTGAGGTCCCCACTGCATCCCTCCCTGAACCCCTCCTTCTCTGCTTCTTTGGGGCGCCCCGAGGCCCCCTTTGGCCCCAGGCCTGCAGGGGAAGGGGCGAGGATGCTGCGGCGGGGGGGGAGCGGCGGGGGACAGGCAGCCCTGTGCCCTCCCGTCACTAGGTGTCTGTGTCGGGCCAGCCGCCCGCACACAGAGTGAACCTCCCTCCTCGCTCACCGCCCATCTGCGGGAGAGTTTTGCTTTTTTTTTTTTCTCTTTTTTCTTTTTTTTTTTTAAAGAGGCGTTTCTGGCTGAATCTGAAGCTGAGAGAGGCCGAGAGCTCACACAGAGCTCCGTGCTTCATCCCGGCCCCTTTCCCGACCGAGAAGGACGCCTGGGATGCGCTCTGTGGTGCTGTGCTGGGTTGACTTTGGCTGGACGCCAGTTGCCCACTGAGCTGCTCCACCACTCCCCTCCCCAGCAGGGCAGGGAGGGACTAAAAAGCGGGAAAATTCCCCAAACTTGTGGGTCAAGATGAAGGCAGTTTATAAAGTGAAAGCAGAGGGAGCGCAAGAAAAGGGAGAAATAAGAAACCCAGAAGGCTGAAATTCTTCACTTGCCATCCGCAGGTGACGTCCAGCCCCTTCCCAGGAGGTCAGGATGGCATGCAAGGCAAATGTTTAACTCACAAACAGCCCCCTTTCTCCTCCTTTTCCTTTTCTTCTGTACCTGAGCAGGTGCCACCTGGTCTGGAATATCCCTTTGGTCAGTTTGGGGCTGTTTGTCCTGCCAGGACCCTTCCCCCTGCGGAGTGCTGCTGAGGGGGATGTTGAAGGGCCAGCGCAGCTGCTGTGGGAGCAGCGGGAGCCAGAACTGGAGTGTTCCCAACACCTTCCCATCTCCCAACACACTGCCCAGCACCTCGAGGGCTGCGAGGGAGAGAATTAACCCCATCCCAGCCAGACACGAGCACACAAAGAGCCCCTCAGTGCTGCCAGCCGCTGCCTGGGCATCCCAAGGGTAAGGCAAGTGCTGCAGGATGCAGGACCTGCAGCTGGGAGAAGAAACATCCGGAGCAAACCCAGGGCGGAGGCAGCTGCCAGCTGCGTGCCTCGGGCTGCGGAGGAGCCAGCGGGAAACCTTTCCTGGCTCTGTGGTGGGAGACGTCTGCAGGGCAGAAAAGTGATTGGCGCCGGGCCAGGAGAGTGGGCGACTCAAACGCCTCGGGCACACAGTTTAACCTCTGGGAGCTTGAACTTTATTAGCCAAGAAACTCTTGCTGGGTCTAAGAGAGGGAGAAGCACGAGGGTAATTTGCGTTCTGGCCTTGCGGGGTAATGGATCCACTGGAGCGGGGTGAGGGGTGGCCACTGGCCAGGACTCCTGGGCTTCGGCTGGGGTTCTGCTTCCGTGGCAGCATTGCAGCTCTGGAACCAGAGAGAGGGAGGGTGACACAGCCAGCACGTCCCAGCCCCTCTCCTCCCAGGACAGACCCCCCAGAAGGACTTCCCTGGAGCATGAGTACCCCAAGGCATCTCTGCCCAGCACAGGGAGCCCGGCTGCCAGCTGCAGCCTCCTACCTGCACCTACAGCTCCTCCTCGTTCCCTTGTCTGTGGAGCAAAAAGCAAAGGGAGAAGTGTTGCGCTGGGCAGTGTGGCTGGGAGAGGGGGGAACATGGGCTGAACCCCGGCTCTGTCAGCTGGCAGGACCGGAACAGGCGGGAGAGATGAGGCTGCCTGAAAACCGTGCAATACCCACCTCCTCTTCTTCCTCCCTCCGCAGTGGAACCGCTGGCCTGGGGGCGAGAGGAGCGACTGAGGCTGAGCCTCTCCCCACCCCATCACTCCCACCCCCGCAGCCCTGGCCCTGCCCAGCCACGGGCTCCTGCTCAAGCTGCCCCATGATTGCAAATGCTGTTGGTTTGCACGGTTTTCTCCCTAAAATGAACGGGCACCATCCTTGCAGCTGCTGTGACCGCAGCCACCCTGCACGAAGCGGTGCCGGTACAGAGCAGTGCCAGAACACCCGGGCAGGGTCACAGGGTACCCTGCACACTTAGCATCGGGTCAGTCTGGGAGCTGCCGAGGTTCGAGGCTCTGGGAACGCTGGTTTCTCTCTCTGGAAATGTCAGAGTTTTCTCTGCTATTTTTAATGAGTGACCTTCCCTCTGAAGCCCTGGCGCTGGCAGGGAAACACTAAATATTTACGTGGTCTCCCTCCCGACTCGCCCTGTGCTGGGAGTGTGCCTGGATGGAAAGTTCCCAGGCAGCCCTGGGGGCAGCCTGTGCCCACCCCTGGTGCTGTGGGGGCAGGGTTGGTGACCCCCAGCCCCCTCCCGGACAGAGGAGGGGGCTGAGTGGAGCATGGAGCAGAGCTGAGGGGTAGCCGGCCCACCCAAGCACTTACTGAGGATGATGAGGAGCCCGATCACAAAAGCCACGACGGCGAAGATCAGCCCCCCGTTGCGGATGGTGTCATAGTCTGGGGAGGAGGAGAGCCAGGAGGTGTCAGCCCATCCCCACGCAGCACAGAGCCCATGGCCGAGTGGCAGGGGGCCGCCCGTCCCCTGCACACACAGGGGCACACACTCACCGTAGCTGAACCTGTCCTGGCCCTGCTCGGGCACTTGCTCTGAAAAGAGGAGAAACGGCAGTGAGAGCCACATCCTCACAGCGTGGGAGTGGGAGAGACCAGGATCGAGGACTGCAAGCGAGAGTGCAGTGAGCTCCTTGGCACACAGCTGAGCCAGCAGACTCCTGGGTCTCACCCCGGCACGATTAACGTCCATGGCAAATTCACGGGATGCACTCGCAGGCTGCATTTGCGGGATGCTCGGGAGCCCTCGAGCTCCGGGTGAAGCTGCAGGCAGGGACCCAGCTCCACTGCCCTCGGGAAGTGCCACTGCCTGCAGGACTCCAACAATGGCTCTGTCCCCTGAGTGCACAGGACTGAACAACCCCTCAGGCTCACACCTCGCACCCCAAAAACCCCTTCCGTGTCAGCGAGCTCTACACCGCTGGTGTCACCGCCTTACCTGAGCGCACAGCCCTCTGCCGGGAGCAGCCTGGAAGGAGAAATCACCCCAAGAAGACAAACACCAGCTGGCACCGATGTGCCACGGGGCTGTGGAGCTCTGAGGATCCACCCCCACATCTGCCCACCCCAAATCCTCATCGAGAGCTTCCCCGGTGGTGGGAGGGACCGGAGCTGCTCCTTGCACAGGGATGTCTCCGTGGAGGTGTCATTCCTTACCGTCACCCATGGCCTCGGTGTGTCGTCCGGCGGGCGCCTCTCTCTGCGAGTGGGCACCCACGGGAAAGCGCATTAATTGGGAGACAAACCTCATTAAACATTAATGGCCTCGGTGTAATGTTTATCGCAGTCACGAGGGGAGGCACAGGGCTCCCGCCCGCCTTTGGGAAAGAGGGAGGGGAGGGCAGGGCAGGGGCAGCACCCACCGTGCCAGCCGGTGGGGAGGGCTGGGCACCCCGAGCTGCGTGTCCTTGTCGCAGCCCTCCCTCCCCTCCCCATTGTCAGCCCTCCTGGGCTGCACCTCCTGCGGCGGTGCCGAGCCGAGGGACGGGCTCAAACACAGGCTGTGACTGCCTTTCGCTGCAGAGGAGGGGGCAGCACGCCCCGTCCTCCCAGCCTGGCACCGAGGGTGTCCCTCGGCCGGGCCAGCACCTCCGTGCCGGCGCCGAGCGGTGCCGGGGCCCAGCAGCGCCGTGGCACGGCGACATCCGTGGCGCATCCCTGCCGGCAGTGGGCTCCGGGATGCTGTGCCTGTCCCCGGGCGGTGCCAGCCCCGGGCCCGGCGGGGCCAGCTGCCAGCAGGGCTGTGCAATCCAGTTTGCTCTAATCTCGCCATCAGCGAGCGGGAGTCACGCGCACAAGCCGATTAAGGCCGGGGGGGCCCGGGGGGAGCCGGCCCCGAGGGACGCTCCCCTTGGCAGGGCTGAGGAGCGCAGACCCCCGGGGCCCGCGGCAGCGCGGCCCCGGTGCCACGGGGTGCAGCCAAGCCCCAGGAGGCTGCTGCGTGGGGCCGTCACAGCGGCTCTGCTGTCGCGGCTGTCACGGTGCCCTGGCAGCGCTCAGCACCCGCCGGGCCGGCGCGCCGGCAGCCCGACACAGCGGCTCCCGAAAAGCCGAGGGACAAAAGTGGCCGTGGCCGCGCCCCCCGCGCTCCCTTCCCACGGGCTCTGGCTCTCGCTGAGCTGCAGAAAGGAGCAGGAGGGGGCTCGGCCGGCACAAAGCCCGGCTGTGCTGCCCAGGGCGCTGACCCTGCTCCCTTGGCCCCAGCCGGGCCACAATGGGACGGCGTGGGAAGCTGCCAGGCTTCCCTGGGAACGCCACGGCCTCGAGACAACGCAGGCAGGCACCGATAGAAACGATATTTTATTCCTTTCCCCTTAGGTCACAGCACAGAGCACACCAGCCCTCCAGCACAGCAGCACACTCGCCTATTTAAAAGGAGACACAATAGCTCAGTTTATTTTACAACAGTCAGGGTTTGGCCATTTCACACACCACAGGGAGCTCTTTGTTTCGTGGTAACACCGACGGCACACTAGGGACAACACGGGCACTCTGACGGGACACACACCGTGACACTCGGGGGCTGGGCCGGGGCTCTGATCTGCCCGGGAGCTCTCTGCAAAAGCCAGGATGGAGGGAAGGGACACAACACGAGAGACACGGTCCCTCTGCCTGGCACAGATGGGACAGAGCTTCCCGGTGCCACCAAGTGATGCCAAGCATGCAGGGACACAGCCCACGCTGGAGGCAGGGCCACCACAGTGGGACGGACACAGCAGGAACGCCTCTCAAAACCATCCTGGAGGACAAGACCCCCTTCCCGGTGTGGGGATGGCACCCTGAGGTGGTTCAGTGAAGCCCTGGGGACCCCACACTGCTGCCCCCACCCAAGCTGGCAGTCCCTAGCCCCAGCTGAGGTTTTGGGGAAGAGCCAAAAATCACAGGTTTGCCTCTGACCCGTGAGAGGACACAGGGTGACAGTGGCCTCTGGGCTCAGCACGTTGTCACAGTGCAAGCTCAGGCGTGCAAAAGCCCCGAGAACCACTCAGTGCCACTCACTGCTGCTCGACAGGGAGAGGGGACAGCTGGCACTGGGGGTGACACGGAACCACCACGGGACAACACGCAGCACTGACACGGGTGGCACAGGGAGCGACAAGGCATCGGGAGGGGCGGGGAGCACCGGGAGGAGACACCACTGCCCCTTCCCTGCCAGGGACAAGCACAGACAGGATCTCTGTTTATCCTTTAGCCCTCAGACTGTGTCACCCAGTCACTGTGTCACTCCTGGCTCACGGGCAGCAGCTGGTTTGTGCTGGTTAGTGGGGTCACCGCTGTGCTGCTGCCCTCATCCACAGTGTCACCGTGCTGGGGACCTCACGGGCTTCTCTGCCACCACAGCCTTGCCTCATGCTTAAAGCAGCGTCCCACTGGTTTAACCAGGGACAGAAACGGGGAGTGGCAAGCAGGAGAGGCAGGAGAGCTCCCTTCAGCCTTGAATCCAGCACCCCAGTGACCCCAGCGAGGAGGGCTGAGCCATGGGATGTCCCTGCCTGACTCACCCCCCACCATGGCTGTTTTCAGGCCGGGGGCATGCAGGGGCTTATTGCTGAAATGGGGATGGGTGGCCCTGAAATGGCTGGGCAGGTCCCCAGGGCACTGCAGGCCCCCAAGCCCTGCCCAAAGCCAGGGGGGCTGTGCTGCTGGCACTGGGCAGGGAACGGGGGTCCCTGCCCCACCGCCCACGCTCCGCGTTCCCAAAGCTTGCAGGGCAGCCCTAAGGGCAGTGGCCTGCCAGTCCTACAAAGCCCGAATCACACGCACAGCACGAGGAAGGTGAAGAGAAAGTCACGATTACAACACCAGCAACAACTAGCCCTAGAGGTAATGATCATCTCACAGCAACATTACACACCACGGGAGGCAGAGAGGACGGTGAGCGGAGTTTAGTCGGGTTAGGAGACAGAGAACCGGTGCTGGGGCACGGAGGGGGACACAGAGACGGCAGCTCCGCGTCTCCTGAGAGGGACCTGCTGCTGGGGCTTCAGTTTCCTCGCAGGCCACGGGCATCTGCGCTCGAGTGTCCATCCTCGGGTCTCTGGGTCTGCGTGGGGAGCAGAGCAGTGGGTCAGGCTTTCCCCACACAGGGCTTGTACCCCAGCAGCACAAACTGCCAGCACGGGCTCCAGCCTTCCCCCTCTCCAAAGCAGGACAATCTGTCCTCCCAGGAGGTCGGGGAGCTCAGAGTGAGATGCCTCGAGGGGTTCACGCCCAGCTTTCTGAACACCCTAAAACCGAAACCACTCGGGGGTGGAGGAGCACCAGAAAAGGAAGTGTAACACAAGGGAAAATCCGGACAGATGCTTCCTTTTCCTGCTGGGCTGCCTGTGGACACTCAGGACCTCACCAGCACTGAGTTTCCTTGCTGTGGACCCCACCAGAGCTCGCCCCCACCCCCTCCCAGGGATGCAGAGCTGCCCAGCCCCACTGGCCTGCTCAGAGCCCCGCAGTCACCCCCACACGCAGCCCCAGCTGTCCCTCCCATCCTGATGCCCCCACCCAGCCTGGCCTGGGACTCACAGCATTGGCTCCTGCTCAGTTCTCTGCTTTCTGCGCCGCCGTTGCTGCAAAGGGAAGAGCAGAGGGGTTTGTGGTGCGTGCCCAGCGCAGGGAGGGGGCTGTGGCACGGGGCAGTGGCACGGCGGCTGCAGCGCAGTGACCTTACCGTTCGAGGTGATCAGGTTCTCGGCCTGAGCCTCCTCATCCCCTGGAGCCCTGCAAGGAGAGGAGCACGGTGAGGGCAGCTGGGATCTGTGCCCCATCCCGGGGCTGGGATGCCCAACAGCGTGGTGGGATGGCCAGGAGGGTGCACTGGGAGCAGGCAGAGCTGCTGCCCCAGTTTTGGGCACCCCAAAGGGACACCCAGCGAGTGCAGCCCCTCTGCCAGCTGCGAGAGGGAGCCCGGGAGGATCGCAGCAGAGGGGCTTCCCAAGGGAAATGTTCCCCACCAGGCTGCCCTCACTCACCTGGGCTTCTGCTTGAAACTGCACCTGCACCTCCTGCCTGCAAGGGGAGAGAAACTCCGTGAGCGTGGCGGAAGGGGGAGTGGGACGAGGCCTTTCCCAGTGCCCCACCACCACGGGAACAGCCCCTGCTGCCCCAGCCTGCCAGCCCAGCACCCAGCGCATCCCCGGCTTACTGAGGATGAGGAGAATGCCCACGGTGAACAGGACCACGGCGAACACCAGCCCCCCGATCCTCAGGCTCTGGTAATCTGGGAGGGGGAGACACAGGGCTCGTTCCTGCTGGCTTCAGGGAGGGGGGCGGCCCTTTGGCTGCCCATGGCACACCCACCCGCACGCTCAGCCACGCTCACTCACCATAGTTAAAGGGATCCTCCTCCTCCTTCTCCTGGGCGGCCACTGGAAACGAGCAGGCAAGGGGGTGTGAGGTGAGTGGGCGCCCGGCTGAGCCCTGGCAGCCTCCCTGCAAACCCTGGGGCTCTGGGCTCTCATGGCTGCTGCCCCACATCCCACACCAGCCCCCTTGGACTCGTGTGGAGGCCGTTCCCCGGGGTTTCCTGAGGTGTGTGTGGGAAGCCCCGGGCACCTACCGTCTGCCACGGCCGCTGGTACCAGCAGGGAGCACAGGAAGATGAGTGCTGCCTCCATGGCCGCTGTGAGAGAGGGGAGAAGAGGGTGTCAGCACCCAGATGCCTCAGGGAGGGCACTGGGACAAGGCCAGGGAGCACGGGGGAACTGCAGACAACCCTGTGGGCAGGCAGGGCCAGCCCATGCCACGGGAGAAGGGGCCAGGCTGGTCCTAGGAAACACCCAGGATACCCGGTGCCATCGCTGTGCCCAGCCCAGCAGTTCAAAGGCAGGAAGGAAAGGGTTTGAGCAGCCAGCCAGACTTGTTTTGTGGGGTCCTGCGATGTATTTTTGACCATCTCCACTTGGCATAAATCTCAGCTCAGTCTCAAGTTTGCTCTGCAGGCAATGGGGCCAATGCCCCAGCAATCCCACCCCCTGCATCCCTGAGAGCAGTGTCCAAAGGCGCCGGGAGCTCTGGCAGCCTCGGGGGTGTGCCCATCCCCTGGGGAGCCTGGGCAGTGCCAGCACCCTCTGGGGGAAGAACCTTTTCCTAATAGTCAACCTAAACCTCCACAGAGACCAAAAAAAAAAAAAANCATCTGCTCTTAGAACTTCATTGGTTTTGAGCATCCCAGGGCTCCTCGCAGCACGGCACGGCACGGCGCCCGGCCATCAGCCCCCGGCCCGGCCCCTGATGATGATTTGTCCCAATTAGCATAGCAATTACACTCCCGCAATGAGGCCAGTGGCCCTGGTGGGACGTGAGCTCAAAGACACACTTGCCCTCCGGGCTCCAGAAGCAGCAAGGAGAGACCATAAATAACCTCGGTGTCCCCTCCCCTGTCCCTGTCCCTTCACTGGGAGCACCCGGCCGGGGCACGCACCTTTCTCCCCGGGTGTAAGGACGCTGTGGCCGGGCTGGGACGCTCCCTGCCAGCTCGGGCAGGGGGACACGTCCCCAGCTGCATTTGGGATGGGCACCTTCGCCGCCGGGACCGACCCGGCAGCGCTGCTCCGCCAGGGAGGGCATTGCTACCCACCCGCGACCTGCTGCCAGCATCCCTTCTCCAGCTCCCAGGGGACAGCCAGGGGACAGCGGGGAGCTGCTCCCTGTCCTGACAGCTGGCACGGGGCACTGCAGGCCCGGCTCCCCGTGCCAGGAGGAGAGGGCTTGGCCGACCCAGCTCCTCCGGGGGCGGTGGTGGCAGGCTGGCTGCTGCCCCTCCGTGCCCGCAGCCCCCCGCGCGGCCCCGGGGCTCTGCCCGTCGCTGGCAGCGGGGCCGGGCACGCACCCCGTGCCCCGGCGCCCGGCTGGGTGCCCATACATGGTCGGGAGCACGGAGAGGGCTCGCTGCTGGCTCGGCAGTGGAAGGGGGGTTATCGGGAGCCCCGAGAGCGCCGAGTGCCACAGAGCTGCTGCAGCTGCTGCGCTGGATTAGTGCCGATAAGGACGGGGCCCTCGACACAGCAGGAATTCAGCTCGCCGACGGACGCAGAGCCCGGCGTGCCGCTGTTCAGCCCCTCCAGAGCCTGACCTGATTCCGATGCCACCTCCATCCCAGCCCCCGCTGCCAGCCACGGGGGAGGGCTGACTCCCCGGGTCCCCCGGACCCTGCCACGGCCCCTTCTCCCAGCTTGTGCTCCACGGTGCCAGGATTGGCCCACCAGCTCAGCAATGCCCACCAGCGCTGGCCCCGGCAGCGCTCGGCTCCGTGGCCTTTCCCAGTGCTGCCCTCGGGAGCCAGTTCCCTTTGCACCCACAGAGGAGGCAGCCCCGGCCTCACCAACGTTCCCAGAACCCGCCTTGTTCATCACAAGCCCACGATAACTCCCTCCCCTTCCCGGGTTTGCCATTCCCAAGGCGATGTGCTTGCCCGGACACTGGAGGGTTTCATCCCCCTCTGCTGCAGCTGCTGGGCTTTTGTGCAGCGCAGGGCTGCACCGGAGTGTGCCCAGACAAACCCCCTCGTTTGCTGAGATGCAGATTTCGGTGTAATTACCAGGTCTTAGAAACACACACAAAGAACCCACAGCTGGTGACACATCACTTTGAGCTGCACACGTCCTTTCTCTCATGTTCTTTATCTCTTCACCACGAGGCTGCAAAATCAGTCTTTTTACCCCTACGAGGGCTCTGTATGTGCACAAGGGCTGTGATCATGCTCTCGTGCCGTGATCAATATTAATTAGCTCCCGTATTTCTCAAGCAAATCATTAATCAGATTTTTACTGTTTTGTTGCTATTTGCCTGCTACTGGATCATTCCCTGACGGACACACTCAGGGGATTTCGCATTATTCCCTGCCCTGAGCCCCTCCACGTGGCACTGGGCCCTGCCCAGCCACACACACACCCCCTCCAACCCTTTGCTCAGCATTTGGCTTCTCGCAGTTAGCGCGGCACAGTTCGCTGCCGGGCCGAGCCAAGCACGCAGCACACATATGCTCTTTGTTTTTCTATCTCAATTCCTAGAATTCACACACTTCCGCGCGCTCAAACTTATCTCCGCACGAGTGAACCGCCAGGATTGGCAGAGTCCCTGCTCCAAAGGCAAACACGGCGCTCTGCAGTGCAAACGAGCCCAGCTCTCCTCCAAGGAAGCATATGCCTTGCAAAGAGCCACAGGTTTTTTGGGTTGCTCCAAGCTGGCCCACCCACTTCTTCCTGAAGCTGAAATAAAGTGAGAAGAGCGAGCGCTGCCGAGGGTTTTACTGTTCTCCCTGCTCCTGCCTCCCCCCATGCTGAATCCAGCTGTGCCTTGGCACAGGAAAACCAGCAGCTGCCACATCCCACAGCCCAAATCTCTCCCTGTTTTCTCCCCATTGGTGACACAAAGTTTGGAGTCACCACGGGCAGTGGCAATGCCTGTGACTTGAACCAAAACACAGGGGGGTTCCTGTCAAAACAGGGAGATCCAGCAGAACACAGAGAGAGGTGGAGCGGCACAGGAGCTGAGCAGCAGCGCCCAGAGCTCCCCTTTCCTCTCATCCCAGCTCAACCTGCTACTTTGTGAAGGAAGCCAGGTATCTTCCCACCATCCCTATCTCCACAGAAGAGCCGGGGATAGGAGGAGGCAGCAGGAACTTGTGAGAGGCTCAGGGGGGAGGAAGCAGCGACACAGACTGAGGAAGTACACAGCGTTTGCTGTTTTCTGAGAGGATGTGGATGAGAGTTGGTTGGGGTTTAACCCAGTGCTGCCAGAGGCAGCCAGAGCTGGACCTGCCCCACGGTGAGGGTCAGTTTCCCCGGCCCAGAGCAGCCAGCAGTGACACCAACAAGGCAGGGTGACAGTGGCAGGGCCACCTCAGCACCAGGAGCTGGGAGCCACCCACACCCACGCGAGCCGGCCGGATGATTCAGAGCGCCGCCGCCGCCCTGCCACGCTCACAGCCAGCACTCCCTCCGTGCAGAGCGCAGCCACAGCTCCTCCTCAACCTCTTCCTCCTGGATAATCCCTCCTTGCCCACTGCCACGCCACTGCCTTGGTGGCTGTGCGTGCACGGAGCCCAGGCGAGGGAGAGGAGCGGGCAAATCCGGGCAGGCAGACCCAGTCTCTCCTGCCTGGCTCAGCTCTCTGCAGCGCAGCAAATCCTGCCACAGCAAGGCAGGTGAATTTGTAAAGCTGCTGGATCTCCAAGTCCCCTTTTCCTTTTCATTGTTTTGCATAGATCTGCCCTGTCAAGTCTCAGCCATCACAGTGCAATTCCGGGCAGCCTCCGCCTTCCGCCAGGAGTCCTGAGGGCATCTCCCGAAGATCAGACCTAGTTAAAATCTCTGGTTTCTGTGCAAAGCCCCCCAGACCGTGACAGCAGAGCTCCGTTGCCCGCGGCGTTCAAGAGCGTGCATGTGTGAATGGACATTTCCAGCTCTGCATAGATGTGCTCTTCTGCCATTTCACGTCAGCATCAATCTGGCTATTAATGCGCCTGTTGTTGTGCCTCGTGCTTCTAAATGAGAGAGGAGAGGAGATTTCCAGCCCTCGCCATTCCGGTATGGATGGCCCTTCCCAAATCCGGTGCTGATTCAGATGCTGACTGGACGGGAGACACAAACCTGGCTTTACCACAGTCTAATCGTCTCTTTTGCTGCTTTGGGGTGTCTCCGAGCGCACCATCCCTCACCTGTACCCCAGAATTCCACCTGCCTCCTGCCAGGCTTCTTCCAGCCTCATGGAACTGACCCTAAACCATCGAGGAGCCTCAGCCAAGACTGCCTGGCCGTGTGTGGCTCAGCACAGTCCCCAGTCCCCTGATGACACCCCAATGAGGCAGCGAGGCCAAGCCTTCACTGGGGCAAACCCGCTGTGCAAACCCTGCTGAGCTTAAGGCTGCCCGGCCGGGGAGCCCAGCCTGGGCTCCAGCAGGCAGTAAACATCACCACCGCCTCCCACAGCAGTCTGCTGCTCCTGATCCCTCCTTATTTGATTAACAAATAACCAGGGGCTATAAACATGACCGTGCACCTGCCTGGACCGTCCCATCTTCCCACCCCACCCTCGTTTGGCCACACACAGGCTGAATGAGCCCGGGCTCTGCAGGGGCATCAGCCACGAGAATCCCACAGGTGAGACAAAGGAGAGGTTCCCCGGAGGATCCTGGGGGTGAGAGCGCCCCAGATCATCAGAACAGCCCGACAGAGCGGCGTGCAAGAGGCTGTTTGAGGCTCCCGAGCGTGCTGGGTACCACAGCACCGCCACGCTCCGCAGCACATCAGAGCAGACATTTTCTCCCTTCCCTCCTGTGCTGTCACCATCGGCCATGACCACCGCGAGCACGAGGCAGACAGCAGTGCCCAGCAGCACGGCTGCTGTCCCCACCAACGCTGCCCCAGGCACAGAGTGACGGGCAGGTGGCACAGCCCCTGGGACAGGCCAGGCCAGGCCACCTCCACGCTGCCAGTGCCAGCGCTGCCCTCTCCACGCTCAGGGACACGACAGCTGCAGAGCTCAGCAGCCTCTTGACACCTTGCAAACACACACACAGCCTGAAAGGCAAACATGGGGGAACAGCCGGACACAGAGCCGCTGGTTTGCTGTGCCAGGGAGTGTCCTCCACACCTGGCAAAGCCGTGGCTCCCCACCATGTTTTACCTGAATGGGTGCGTTGAGACAAAGCAGATAAAATTTCCAGGTGAGCGTGAGCCATGAGGCAGATGGGAGGAAGGTGCAGGCAGACTCACACCTTGCAGGTGCAGGATGTCCTCCAGCAGGTTCCAAACGAGCTCTAACAGGTGGCCTGGCTTGGCAGCCATGGCACTTCATGCTGGCAGCTCTCCACTTCGCTCCGCCTTGGAACCATGGTCCAGTTGTGCACGAGCAGGGATTCTCCAGGTTTGTCTTTGTTTCAAACTGGGAGCAAAACCACCCAGCGGGACTGAAAATCCCAGCGGGACCCACCAGCATCTTGGAGCGCTGTGGGCTTGCCAAAATGGGTGCTCCATTCTAATCCACACACGGCTTTCCCCGAGAGGCTGCTCCTTCACGCTGCTTATTCACATCCACACAAACCACCTGTCACTTTCCCTCCCACAGAAATATCCCTGCAAGATCCAAGTTCCACCACATGGACTCCAAAATCCGTTTCTTTGGAAGCATTAATTGCACACCCTGAGAGACACGCTCTTCCCTTCCTCCGTACGCCTTCCCGGGATGAGGCGCTTGGCTGTTTACGCACGGTGTTACTACAACATTGAACAACAGGAGCCAGAGCGCTGCCAAGGGCTGCGAGAGAGGGATCCCCCGGCTCCCCGGGATCCCCCCGCTCCCCGGGATCCCCCCGCTCCGCACGGCCCTGCCAGCCCGCGGAGCACCGGCCGTGCTCCGGGTCTCCCCGCGGTGGTCTGGGGTGGGGTCCGCCGGGGCGTCCTCCCCACACGGGGGGCCGGTAGCCAGGCAACGGTGGGATAAGGGAAACGGCGGTACCCGGCGTTGCCATGGCAGCCGCCGGGGCCGGGATGCGGGCGGGTCGGGGCGAGGGGCGAAGCCCCGGGGCAGCGGGGCGGGGTCCCGGCCGCCTCCCCGGGGGGAGCGGGCTGGGGCTCGGCACCGCTCCCCGGTAGCGGGGCACGGACCCCCGAGCAGGCACCCAAAGCCGCCCGCTGCCGGGCGGACAGCGA
>WAAG01045043.1:208585-226895 GCA_013390105.1 Tichodroma muraria
ACGGCCCGGCCCCCGGCGGCTCCCAGATCCCCCCAGAGGAAGGCACGGCGATGCTCAGGGGAATGGAGCCCCTCTGCTCCGGACACCGCTGGGGGTGTCCAGTCTGCAGAAGAGAAGCTCCAGGGGCCTAAAGGGGCTCCAAGAGAGCCTAAAGGGGCTCCAAGAGAGCTGGAGACGGACTTTGGACAGGGGATGGATTCGAGAGACAAGAGGGAATGGCTTCCACTGCCAGAGGGCAGGGTTAGATGGGATATGGGGAAGAAATTCTTCCCTGTGTGGGTGGTGAGGCTCTGGCACAGGGTGCCCAGAGAAGCCGTGGCTGCCACGTCCCTGGAAGTGTCCAAGGCCAAGTTGGATGGGGCTTGGAGCAAGCTGGAATAGTGGAAGGTGTGTCAGGGATTTGGAACTCGATGGCCTTGAAGATCCCTTCCAACCCAAACCATTCAGCGATTCTGCAGTTCTGCAAAAGTCACGGTGCCCTGCAGGGTGCGGGTGTGGAGGGAAAAGACTCACCTGGCTGTGGAACATCCCTTCCCACAGCAGAGCAGGCCTGGACTCTGCCCTGAGCGTGGGGGCAGCGAGGCACAGACTGGGAGCTGCTCTGGGGCCAGCAGAAAACGCACACAGATGAATTGGCAAACACGGCACAGAAGCCCTGCTGTCCTGCTGCCTCCTGAGGGCTGGGAAAGGGGCTGCCAGGCTGCCAGGCCAGGTGGCCCAGCTCACAGGGCTCCAGTCACGTTAACTCAGCCAACCTCAGGGTCCACCCAGGTCAGGGTGGGCAGCAGGGCCGCTTCCAGCCTGGCCTGGCTCAGTTTCGGGCGCAGCCAGGACCGGTACCTGCTGCACCTCCTGCCCTGAATCCACCAGCATTTGGCAGCTGCAGGAAACCGGAGCCGCTGGGAGTTACCCAGGGCACACTGCAGGCAGCCAGGGCAAAACGCTGTGTGACAGAAGGGCTGGACAAAAAGGCCTGTGAGAAGCTCTGAAAGCCCTGTCACAGAGCTTTGTGGCAAGCCCCAGTTCGCTCCCGTCACACAGCCAGGCGTGTTGGGAGGAGCAAGATGGGCAGGGAGACCCTTGCTCAGTGCGGGAAGTCAGATGGGAACAGGGTGCTGGGGGCACTGCCAGGCAGTAGCTGAGAGCCATGGGCACCTCTCCGTCCCAGGCCAGACTGGCACATCTCTGCCTGGCTCCTGCTGCTGCCCTGGAGAATCATTTCTTCTTGGAAAAACACCTCAGCAATGCTGTCACCACTGAGCTGGCCCATCCCCTGTTAACTCCAACGCAGCTGAGATAGAAATCAGGCAGTGACGGCACCATTCCACCATCTCCCCGCTTCCAGTAAAACATAAAAAGAAAATAAACCAGCACTGGCATTTCAAGGCAATTATTCAAAGGGTCAAGAGATACAGACCAACACTGAGGAGCTGGAAAACATCAAATCCCTCTAATGCATAAGGATAACAGGATAAGGCTGTCAGTTACCCTGCAGAGAGGGAGGCAGGGATCAAGCCATTATAATCAAGTTTTGGGCTTCTCTGACCTTATCTTCTTCTCAGCTGTCATTATCCACAGCACACAGTAAAACATTCAGGTGTGACTGTGCCCTGGGGGCTGCAGCAAGCACCGTGGGGCTCTGCAGAGCCCTAAGTACAGATGCCCCATGCAGCAGCAGCCAGGACACAGCTGGATGTGGCTGGATGTGCTCTCCCTCCCTTGGTTCTTTATTTACAAATTCCCAAGGAGCTGCCCAAAGTGAGCAGAATCAAAAAAATCAGCAGCAATTTTTTTTTTTTTTCCTGTACGAACTCAGGTGAAACAGAGGCCCCAGTGTGAGTGAGGGAAGGGAAGAGGAAAAGCAGCTCCAGCAGTCACTCATGGTAAACATCTGCTCCCCAGAGCTGTGCTGCTGGAGAGGCTGTACCGAGCTCCAGCTCCTCTCCTGGAGAAACTGGGCCAAAAGTAACGTGGAGGCCAGGCAGGAGATGCTGATTTGTGCTAGCAAAGGGGCTGGGCTGGTCTCCTCAGCTGTCTGAGAGAGCAGGAGCATTGCCAGCAGCTCCAGCAGGGCATGACTGCACCCGAGCCTGTGTCCCTTACCCTGGAGCAGGCATCTCCTCCCCGTGGGCTTGGGGCAGAGCCACTTGCTTCCCAGAACTTTCCCCTCCAGTTTTAAGGTCTCTCCCTGTAATGCCAAGCTTGGAAATTGCCTGTTCAGTGGCAACTGAATCCCATCAGGGACACGGGAGAGCGGAGCAGTGACGAAAGCTGTGTGTAGCCACCAGGCTGCATTTACCTCAGTGACATCCTTTTCCATCAGGTCCCAGTCATTCCTTGTGCCCCGAATCCCCGCAGGAGCGGGGCTGGAGCAGTGGCTGCGCTGAGGCTCCTGCACTGCCCCGTCGAGCGCAGCTCCAGCTGGGATCCAGCGACTCCGTGCCAAGTGATGATGTTACCGACCATGGAAGGGAACCAATCCCCAAGTAGAGGAAAAGCATTTTTGCAGAGAAACATCATTGCTGAAACCCTATAAACAAATCTGCTTGGACACAGCAGAAGAAAGAGCTATAAAAGGAGAGATCGGGAAAACCACTGCTAATGCATGGTAATTCACGTGGTGCCTGCCAGGCTGTATTTTTGTAATCTGTGTCCCTTTGGGATGCTGGCCTACAATTCCCAGGGCACAGAGGAACTTGGGAGCAGCCCAGCCAGATGCGGGGCGATGCTCAGCACCCCTTGTCTTGGAAGATGCTCTGGAGCAGGATACTGAGCAAGCAAAGGCATTACAAGAGCCACGGGTGATGGCCTAGGCTGCCCCAGGAGCTCCTCTGGGCTGGGCTGGTACCCACCACAACTCTGTTCCCCCAGGAGTGGAGGCAAAGATGTGTCCAAGGCATCTGCTTCAACTGCACAGCATTTGGGAGCAGCACGACAGCCGTGGCCAGGCTTCACGGGAAAATAATCACTCCTAATCTGCTTAGAAAACTTCATCCCTTGGGAAAACACAGCATACCTGCCTGTGGGCCTGGGGGGAGACACTGCTGGAAGGCAGGTTTAGGAGAAATAAATTAAATTTGTATTGGGGGCTGAAAGTGTTTCTCTGCTGTGAGACACTTTCAGAAGAGCAATAGAGGAGAAAAGAGGAGAAATCCACAGCAGAGGAGGAGGTCCCACACGTGCTGAAATGTTACCATTACTGGTTCCAGGAGCACAGCTCCAGCACGATCAGCTCTTACTGGGTTCCAATTTTTGGGTTGTTCTTTCCCAAAAGATCAATTTCTCCAGTAATAAACCACTATGAGCTGCTGCTCTGCTCTGACTTATCCACAAAAACTCCCAGATTGCCTCTGGACAAACCTAAGCTGGGTCTGTGACTTAAGGCCCACTGGATTCCCACTTTAACCAGACCAAAACAAAACAGGGAAGTCAGGGCCCCGTCTCTAACTCAAGATCAGCTGCTTCTGTTTATGGAAAATTGTGTTGCCCTGCACGCTCAGGGCAGTCGCTGCAGCATGTCCAGCCTCCGTGTGCGGGGAGCAGGGCCCCCCACTCCTCCCTGGCACTCAGCAGGGCTGCCCAAGGCCCTTGGCACAGGTTATGAAGTGGGAACAGTTCCCCAGGCCCTGCACACTCCGTTCTTCACGGGCTGCTCCTGCATCCGTGAGAGGTTTCTGGGCTGCTGCTCTGAAAAGGGATTTGAGGTCAGGCTGACTTGGTGCTTCCCAAAAGGCACCGACTCCCTCCCTTTGTTTCAGTTCAGGTCCGGGGCAGCCTCCCAGCCCTGCTCCAAATCCACGAGAAGTGAAGCAAACCCAGGAATTCACCCAGCCCTTCCCATCAGCGGGCAGGTGGCAGCCCCAGTCCCAGGGAGAGGCAGGTGCTTTCTGCACACCCAGAACCGGACCAGACCTGCTGCCCCAAAATCCCAGCACAAACCACAGCTGCCCTTAACCTTTTCCAGGGGAAGTGGTCAGTGCTGGGAACCCAGGGGATATTCCCAGGACCTGAGCAACCGAGAACATCCCTTTACTCCCAGCCACAAGCTGTCACTCAGAGTCAAGTACGTCACTCAGAGGGTGACGGGCAGGAGGGGCCACTCCAATCACAAGCCCCACGTGCCCAGTCTCCAGGGATCCTTGGCACCTTGGCACATCGCTGCTTCCTTTCCAGCCCATCCCAAAGAGCCATCTCCACGTGGGGCACTACCAAAACATTTATTAGAAGAGTGCAGGCTCCACAGGACCCCCCTGCAGCTGATCACAGGGCCGGGGAAGGGAGCAGGCAGCCTCTGCTCACCCTGGGGATCTCCTTGTGTGCTCCAGCACGCACCAGGACACGCAGGCGCTTGCTTCCTCGAGGGAAATGTGTCCCTGCTCGGGCGTGGGCAGCGAGGACAGGCTGGCTGTGCCATCCCTGCAGGCAGCAGGCAGCACTTGGGCACTGCAGAGCTCACAGAAGGGAGATCCAGGGCTGCCTCACACTGGGCACTGCCTGCGAGGGTGATTGCTCTGAACCACACTCCAGCGTGGCCTTTGGCTGCCTCTGGCTTCTGTCACACCTCCCGCAGCCACCCCCAGGGCGCAGACTTGCCCCAAACCCTCCCCGGAGCGGACTGAGAGCGGCTGCGGTCCTGGGAGGGAGCTCTGGCTCAGACCAGAGCCACTGCATGGAAAAATAAACAAAACAGGCGTTTTTCTTGCAGGGAGGGAGATCCCGTAAAAGGCATTTCCTAAATCGTTCCGCAAACACGAGAGCCCCTCCCAGAGGGTGGAATATCCGCACCTCGGGGCTCCCCTTCGCAGCAGAGCCGCCAGCGTGGCCCCGGAGGTGTGGGCGGTGTGGACACAGCTGCCACATCCTGCACGCTAAGGTGGCACGGCTGTGACCTGGCAAAAGGAGAGAGTTCCCTCTCCACGGGCACTGCTGGCAGCCCCTGGCACGCTGAGTGTGCCACGGCCCTGCCAGGAAGCACTCGCACACCCTGTCCAGACAGGTCTATTTACAGGAGAGCCACAGACACGGGGCAAGGAGGTGTCCCCCAGCCAGCACGGCCAGCCGCTGGCATGGGCTGTGTCCCCCCGGGCCCGGCTGGGTGCTGTGCCCAGCCACCACCATGTCACCCCTGGCACCAGGCGAGGGCAGGGTCACTTTGCAGGCGCTGTTTCCAGAGTTCGGGGGCAGCCACAGGTCCCTGGCTGCACGGACAGTCCAGAGGGAGGTGGGGGATTGGCTGGTGGCATCGTGCCCTGGCAGCAGCCTGGGGCAGTGGCCCGTGCTGGCCGGAGAGGCACAGCCCAGGCAAGTGTCCATCCCGCCCTTAGTCGTTCTCGCTCTGCAAGAGACAGAGGGAGAGCAGGGTGAGGAGCCAGGGGCTGGGCTGTGGGTACAGCCCCTCTCCAGGGCCACCCTGCCCAGGCACAGCCCTGCCACCTCACCTCCATTTTGCTGTATATCCAGCTGAGGAGCTTTGTCACACGTGTGTACACTCCGGGCTTGTTCTTCTGGCCACATCCTGTCCCCCAGCTCGTCACCCCGGCCACATACCAGCGGCCATCGTCCTCGCAGACCAGGGGCCCTCCGCTGTCACCCTGGCTCGGGGGGGCAGAGCAGTGAGGAGGGGGGGCAGGAGACGCCCCTCTGTGGGCACCCAGAATCGGGCAGCTGTCCCCTGGTGCGCCCCCGGCTCACCTGACAGGCGTCCTTCCCTCCCTGCAGGTACCCGGCGCACATCATGCGGGGGGTCAGGTAGCCCTCGTACACCTTGTCGCTGTTGCAGATCTTGTAGTCGATCAGCTTCACCTCGGCCTCCCGCAGCTTCGGGGACGTGTTATCTGCAAGGCAGGAAGAGCTGTGGGGCAGGGGGGGCCTCGGCATCCCCCACCGCCCCCGGCCCCTCCGCAGCGAGGGAGGAAGCGGCTGTTTCTCACAGGTCGCGTTTCTGCAAAGCCTCGCAGCTGGGAGGGCAATCCCGAGAGCTGTCCCTGCGGGAAAGCCCTCGAGGGCCACAGCAGGGCTGTGCTCGTGGGCAGGAGCTGCCTGCGGGGAGCCGCAGTCCTCCCTCACCTTCATTCTCCCTGGTCTTCCCGAAGCCGGTGATGAAGCAGGACCTGCCGGTCTGGAATCGCTGGCCGTACATGGGCAGGCAGGCGGGGCGGACCTGGGCTGGAGGAGGGGGATGGGAGGCGGGCAGGAGCGAGGGGTGAGTCACCGGCAGAGAAATCCTCACAGCCCCGCAGCCAGGGAGCAGCATGGGGCGCAGGAAAGGCTCCCCTCTCTGCCCGGCCCGGCAGGGTCTCCCCGGCCCCGTGTGGGGCTGGTGGCACAGCTGAGCCCACGGCTGTGGCCGCCGGACCCTTCCTGGCCATGGGAGAAGCAAGGTGGCCACAGCAGAGTTGGATGCTCCAGCTGGCAGCAGCCCCGCAAGCTCCGCTGGTTCCCAGGGCACCTGGGTGGCCTCTCGGTCCTGTCCCCCAAACACCACCCAGCCAAGCCCAGGAAAGCTGAGAGACCTCACCTGAGAGTGTCAGTGGCCTGGAGAGCTTCATGAGGGCGATGTCGTAGTCGTCATGGTCGTCGCTGTAGTTGGAGTTGATGATGACCTGGGACACAGGGATGCCCTCCATGGGCTGCTTCAGGTCCGACACCCCTCCGTACACCTTCCAGTCGTCCAGGATCTTCATGCTGTTCCTGGCAGGGGGAGATGGGGCAGGAGGGAGTGAGGCCCGAGGTGTGGGGCTGGGCCGGGTGGCCGGGCTGGCAGCAGCACTCACATGAAGAAGCAGTGGGCAGCGGTGAGCACCCACTGAGCGTCGATGATGGTGCCGCCGCAGATGTGGATGGGCCCGTACTGCACGCTGACCTGCCAGGGCCATTTGTTCACAGAGGTCTCCTTCCCACCGATGATGCGGCCAGAAATCCTCTGCCCGCAGGCTGGAGGGGAGAGCAGGGCTGGGAGAAAGGCTCGGGGGGAAGGGCAGCACGGAGGGGGACACACACAACATCCCCACCACCCACAGGTACCACACCTATTGCAGGGAATGCAATGCTGGTAGTTTTCTATCACCCACAACATTTGCTGGAAGATGTCCCTGTGCTGAGAAGGGGGGAAAGTGCTCCCAAGCCCGTGCAAAGGGGGCCCACCCTCGGCTGTGTCCCAGCCAGCTCCTTACTTGTGCATCGCAGGGAGACGTACTTTCCCGTGAGACACTGGGAGCTGCAGGAGAGAGGAGGGAGACCCAGCCTCAGCCCCATTCCTGTGGCACCAGGGCAGGGGCAGGGCAGGAGGTGACCCTGGTACCTGTTGAGGCTCTGCTGGATGGTGTCTCGCTCATCAGTCACCTTGAGGCTCTTGCCAGAGACACGCAGGGGGATGTACTCGGTCTGTGACGCACTGGGAGGGGAGAGGACAGGCAGTGAGGGTCCCCCCGGCCAGGCACCGACCGCTTGGTCCCTGCATTACGCCCAGAGCAGCGCTGGACACGCCACCTTCCAGCGGGAAAACACAACACTGGGGGAAACAGCACAGCAGACCCTGCACTCAGTCAGGGCAGGGGTCTGGCAGGGCCCCAGCACCCGAGCAGAACAACCCATCCTCCAGGAATTACTTCTGAAATCCCAGCTGCTGGCAGGTTTTCCTGGAGAAGGACTCATCCCAGTCACTGCTGCACACCGGCAGCCACTGGCTCTCGGTGCTGGAGTAGACGTGGAGCAAGGACTCCTCGGACGAGAAGCGCACTGTGGGGTGGAGCAGGAGGGTCAGAGGTGCTCCCGGGGCTCCCCTCGTTCCCACCATCCCAGCTCCCGGAGCCTCACCACAGCCCAGCTCGTCGCTCCTCTGGGAGCAGTCGACGACGCCGTCGCAGCGCACGGCGCTGTCCTTGCAGCTCTCTGCTGGCTCCTTGTACACAATGCCCGTCTGCGACCGCCAGAACATGACTGGAAGTGGGAGAACGCCACGCTGAGGCCAGGGCTGGCCATGGGTGAAGGGCTGTGACCCCCCTGGGTGGGCATCTGGAGGCGTGCCAGGCACAGGAGCATTCCCAGTCACCGGGTATGAGCGTGAGGTGTGCATGAGCCAAGAGTGAGGAGCTGCTGGACACAGGGCTGGAGGAGGACTGGCCACCCTGAGCACCCCCCTGTGCTGCCCAGCTGCTGCAAGCCCCTCTCCCTTCACCCACAGGAAATGCATTCAGCCTGTGAGTGCTTCAAGCCCGCCGGCTGGAGATTGGCAGCTGGATGTCACCAGAATTAAAGGGACTCCCCGGTGTCTGTGCCTGTTCTGCCTACAGACCGTGATTTGTCTTGGGGAGGGCAACTGTGGCTGCTGCTGGGTGCCCTGCTGCCCACCAGGGTAAGCCCAGCAGAAGGAAAGCACACTGCAGCCCCAACCCCCCAAATACTGCCACCAGCCCAGGCAGCAGATCTCATCTTCTCCTTTCCCCAGCTCCTGTCTCTCCACCAGATGTCAGGAACACTCAGGGAATGGGAAGAGCACATCCCTGCCTCTGGGCCAGGGGTTTCCCTCTGGCACTTCCCAGTGTGGGTATCCCCAGACTCTGCCGACCCCCAGCTCCTCTGAGATCCCCTCCAGGAGCCTGCAGCCACCGCGGGCTGGCACCCACTCACACAGCAGGATGAGGGCGATGAGCAGCACGATGAGGACGGAGACGCAGAAGATGAGCGCAAGCCGCCGCTGGCTCATGCAGGGAGCTCTGAACATGGAGGATCCTGGCAGCAGGGCAGAGGCAGTCAGGGGGCAGCTGCCTCCTTGGGGCACCCAGACCCTCCTGCCCGCCTCTGGGCTGTGGGAGAGCAGGGCCATGCACACCCCAACTTGCCCTGGGGTCACTGTCCTCTCTCTTGTCCCCCACACCCCTCACACCCCATGGAAACACCAGCCTGTGGCTGTCTGTGACATCCCTGCCTCCCTCCATCCCTCCCCATCCTGGAAGGGACCGGGGCCATGGATCACCCTGTCCCCATCCTTACGTGTGCTCTCACAGGCCGAGCAGGGGCTCGGGGCGGGGCCGGACTCGGGGCTGTAGGGTTTGAAGCTGATGCCCAGGACGTTCTCTCGAGGCTGCGGAGGTCGGGCACCGAAGATGCTGCTGACCTTGGAGACATGGAGGAGGCTGGAGGGGACACTGCTGGGCGAGGCAGTGGTCTGTGGGCAGAGGGGACTGTCACCAGCAGTGGCTGCTGCCCACCAAAGTCACCCAGCTGCCACCCTGCCAGCTGTGAAGGGGAAAGCAACACAGAGACGTTGCTGGCACAGCTGGCACCCACAACGAGCCTGTTCCTCGCAGGAACATGGGTCTCCTGGAGAGCCACCACCCCAGTGCCTCTCTCTGTACCAGAACCTGAGCCAGATCCCACCCAGGATGGCCAAAATCCTCATTGTCACTGGGTTTTTCCCCTTCAGGCAGCTGAACTTCCCAAAGCCATCACTGTGAGCCGAGCAATCGGCCGGGTATTTGGCATCGTGACAGTCACACTGTGGCCCAGTTCCACGGGGCCAGTGCCCCAATTTATGCATCTATCCTTAATTAGCCATTTGAAAAATACACTGCAATTTCCAGCTGTCATTTAGTAATACTTAATAATCAGTGTTTTCCAAGCCCTGAAACGTCCTGCACCCTGGAATGCTGCTCTGCAGTTGTGTCACTCCTGATCCATGAATTCACAAAAGAATATGCATCTGTTTCCTCTCCTCAAAATACACTTTTCCAAATGCTCCTTTGGTGACAGAAGCCAGAGCCTCTCATTTTCCTCCAGAGAGGACCCGCAAACAAATCCCAAAATAAATGCTGCTTCCTCTACCTTTTGTAGGATGGATGGGGCTTAGAGAAACCTGGTCTGGTGGAAGGTGTCCCTGCCCGTGGGAGGGGACTGGAACTGGGTGAGCTTTCATTCCCTTTCCATCCAAACCATTCTGGGATTCTCTAACAGCACTTCTGAAGGGGAACCCAGGGAGAAGTGGAGCCACCACCCTGCAGGGACCACTTACCACCCAGAGACGGGCTCTGACACATTCCTCTGGGAGCCTGTCCCTGATTTTCGGCCCTGCACTGCTAGAGATCACCTTTCTCCATGACCCAAATCAGCCCTTTCCCAGCCAAGCCAGCGAGGAGCGCAGCTCTGGAACAGGGGGACACGGGCACTGCTCGGAGCCTCCCTCGCCCTTCCAGATGGGTTTTCTCTCCCCTCCCAGGTGTTTCCTGCCGGGAACCAGGAGCCCTAATGAGCAGGCCGTGAGGCTGCCCGGGCTCGTGCTCTGTGAATGCGGCTGTGCCCTCCCTCGCGATGCTCTGGTGTCACTTCCCGGGCATTATCCGTGAGTCACGGCCCCGGCGTGGCCACGCGTCCCGCGCAGGGTCCGAGCCCCGCTGCGCGCACCGGGGACACGCCTGCCCTGCTCGGGCTG
This sequence comes from Tichodroma muraria, assembly GCA_013390105.1. NCBI lineage: Eukaryota > Metazoa > Chordata > Aves > Passeriformes > Sittidae > Tichodroma > Tichodroma muraria. Next base: position 219,012 of record WAAG01045043.1, read on the forward strand.
TGCCTGCCGAGCTCATCCCCGCAGAGCCGGCGGCCACAGCACCCCGGGCTCCGGGAGCGGCCGGGCCACCCGCCCCGGCCAGCAGAGGCGTGTGCGGGGCCACCCCCCGGCACAAACCTCCTCCCACCCCGCGGGCCCTTGGCACAGGCACCGCTAATGTCCCCCGGCCATCGGGAGCCACCTCCCCATGCGTGTGGAGCTCGCCGGGCTCCTGTGCTCCGGGAGGAGAGGGGAGAGGCACTTTCGGGAGCAGAGGCACTTTCTGTTTCACTGCATCAGCCCCACTCTCGCCCCTTCCCTGCTGGACAGCAGGAACAAGCCTGGATCTGCTCCAGGTTTCCTTACACCTGGATTTCCCAGCCATGCTGCAGCCTTGCCTTCTCCCAAGGTACCAGGGAGCCCAGGAGAGCCCCTCAGTTTTCTGCTCGAGGCTGGGAGGGCCGGAGGGTGCCCTGCAATGCCCTCCCCTAATGAGCCTGAGCAGTCACAACACCAATGGGATTTCAGTTCTCACGTGCCCACGTCGTGGGGCATCCCTGGGTACCCTCAGTGCCCGCTGTAGGTGACGGCCAGAGCTGTGACAGGTCCTGAGCAAAGCAGTGTGGGGATGCCAGGAACCCTTCAAGGGAAAAGAATTTCTCCTGTCTAGGTAGAAATGAGGTTTTTGTAAATACCCTTTTCCCCTGGCATTCATGTGCTATCTCCACACATTTGATGTGTCACATCTCACCCTGCAGCAGCTGTAACCCTTCGCTTATCAGACCAGCAGAACTACAAATCTCCAAAGGAGAAACCTCTCCATCACACACAGAAAACACAGCCCAACTTCCCCAGGGAGCCAGCAGTGCTGGATGCCACAGCACTCCCACCTCCAGTGAGCAAATATATCAAATTAACTGAAACGTGCCATAGGTCAGACTGCTCTGAGTGCTCCTCAGCAGGAAACACATGCCCTTTCTTACACTCAGGTGAACTTTCAGCTACTTATTTCCTTAAAAGTCTAAAGTCTAAATAATTTTGTGGGCCTGCCAGAGAAGGTAGCAGAGCTCTTGCCAGAGGTAAGCAGCACAGGGCCGCTGCAGCAGAGAGAGCAGTGGTGGTTTTGCAGAGGTGTTTCTGTTGAGGAGAGCGCGTGACCCCGGTGAGCGAGTGACGCCTCCTGCCCACAAAACCTTTACTCATCCTTCGCTGGCTTTTGAGTAAAAGTCAGAGGCAGAGCCGAGCCCGGATCACACGCGCCGCTGCGGTGTGAGCCCTTTCCCTGACGGCCTCACTGCAAATGCTCCAGCAGCCACAAGAGTGATCCATGCCAGAGGCAGCTGTGGGGCGGGGGGCACAGCCAGCCCCTGTCTGTGGCACCGGTGGCTTGCTTTCACAGGACATCCAGGAAGGACACTGGGGACACTCAGGGACTCCTGGCCAGCTTTGCTCACCTTGCAGACAGTGGGCACTGCCTGTCTGCAACGTGAGCGCTTCGCTAAACCTGTGAGGAGTGCAAGCACCACCTCACTCGCCGTGCCTGCTCCGAGGCTCGGAGCAGAGCTGGGCAAGGCCCCCAAACTGGGGACAGCAGCACCGAGGTGCCCATCCCTTTTGCACCGTGAGCTGCCGCGTGCACTGACCTGCAGCTCCACATCCTGACGGGCAGGGAAGGCCCCCAAACCCACGGCAGCAGAGGACAACCACCAGGGGAAAGGTAATCCAGGCTGGGCTGGAGGCTCAGCATCCAGGGAAACCAGCCAGCAGTCACCCGCAGTTTCGGAGTGGGAGGGAAAGCGGAAGCCAGGGATCACCTGGGTGTCGCAACCAGACCCAGGGCCCAGCCGCCTCTTGGAGGAGCACAAGGACACAGGTACCCCCAAAAATCCAGAGCATCACGAGGGGAGAGAGGGAGGCAGCCTGGCTTAAATAAGCTGGAAGGAGCTGCCTCAGATCCTCCTCCCCAGCTGAGCTCGGCTGCCCCCTCTCACCATGGCTCCAGCTGCTCAGAGCCCCGTGTCCAGTCTGGGAACTCCTTCACCTGGTTGTGAAGCACCGATTGTCTGCACAGAGCAGCTCAGCCAGCACACAATGGAGACATTGTCCTTGCCAGGGACAAAGACGTCCCCAGCCTGTGAGAGCCCCTAGTCCCTCTGGGTGACAACGTCCTGCTCAAGTGCCACTGCTGAGTGGGGCCTACCTGGGAGGGGACAGACCCCAGCACCAGAAAGGGCAAGAGGACACTGCTAAGAGCCTGGTACACACAGCAAAGTGAAATCCCAAAGCCAGCAGAGTCACTTTGCAAGTGCAGGTGACCGACTGCCCGTTGAGCCAGCCCGATGTGGCCAGGGACAGGTCATCCTGTGCCAGTGTGAGCACCCTTTGGGCACAGACCCGAAAATGTTCCGGGGGCTGAGTAACCACTGCTCACCTCACTCCACAGAGGGGCAAACAGAGGCCTGGAAAGACAAAGAGGCACTGCTGCCCTTGCAGAGCCAAGGGTGGCTCCTGGCAGTCCTGACGGCCCGTTTAACCCGAGTGACAATGCCAAGGTGGCCCAGTGGGGTTGTCCAGTATTGGGCAATTGTCTCTGCATGCGGCCATCCCAGTTCCTGCCCCACTATCACCAAGATGCAGTGATGCCACCCTGCTTTGGGGCCATCCAGAGCTGGGACCACTCTGCATCTCCTCAGGGGCAGCCAACACCCAGCAGGAGCCCATGGTGCCCCCGCTCCTGGCCGGCACCCCCACGCCAAGGGGCAGGAAGAGGATGGTGTCAGAGCTGGCTCTGCCTCCCCTGGAGCCCCATCCACGCTGTCACCGCCGCCTTTGTTCCGGATGTCGCTGGCACAGCCGGCGCTGCTCGGCACGGTAATTACCTGCTGCCTCGCCCGGTGCCCGGCCGGGATGGATGTTTTCCTCATGACAGGATGCTCAGCAAAGCCCCACATCCAGGGCTGAGCAGGTCCCAGTCAGCCCAGCCCGAAAAGGGCGCAGGGAAAACTGCCTGGAGAGCAGGCGAGGGGAGCAGCAGGGCTGTGCCCACCAGCGCAGTGCTGCTGGAAAGTGCCGGAGGGCTCAGGAACGTGCCAAGCAGCACCAGATCCCTCTGACAGCACCGGCTGGACCCCTCAGTTCACAGCTCCAGTGTGGAAAAGCAGGGATGCTGCTGCCTGCCCTCTCTCCATGTGCCAAGGGGTGCCGGAGGCAGCAGCTCCTCAGGCAGCTCCCCCAGCTCCTTCTCCCTCCGGCTGCTAAGAAGGAACACCCCGGAGAGCAGGAGGGAGAGACCGGTCCCTCCACCAAACCCGAGGGGAGCGGGTTTTGGAGCCCCGGAGCGCCCCGCGCCCCCGCCGGGCCCGAGCCGGGGGCCGCCCGCACTTACCGGGGAGGTTTTGCCGTCCATGGGCCGGGATCGGGGCTGGGCTGGGCTCAGAGCTGCGGCACGGCCATGCCAGCAGCGCGGTGCCGAGCAGAGCCAGCTCCGCGGGGCCGGGGCAGGAGGTGTTTGGCGAGCGGGCTCGTACGTCAGTGCCAGCGCCAGGAGCAAACCTGTCGGACCTGCCGCCCGGCTCCAGCGCCGCCGGTTTCCCAACTGCTCCAGGCGCAGCCTGCGAAAACACCTGCCCTGTGCCGGCCCAGGGATGCGGGGCAGGGCCAGCGGAGCCCTGGGAATCCGGGAGCAGGTGAGACCTGGCCCCAGGGAGCAGCAGCATCCCGGGGTTCCCCGCTGCTCTCCTGGCTGCCCGCCCACCCAAGAGCCCCTTCCTCCCCTCTGTGCCCCCCACTCACTCACCCACAGCTGTCCTGCCTGGCCAAGCACAGAGGAGGGGATGCACAGCCATGGCCAGCCCCAGGGAAACCTCGCTGGTGTGACCCAGAAGTCAAGAGTTCCCTGTTCCAAAGGAAATGAAATGCTGTTTCCCTCTAGTGTTTTTTTATTCCTTTGCTAGAGGAGCGGTGCTTCTTCCAGGAGCCAGCAGCAGCTCCTTCCTCCCCTGCAGGCACAACCTGGGGGATGCTCTGCTTATCCAAGAACTCAGGTAGAAATAGGTGAGAATACCCAAATTAAAGGAGAAAAGCCTAGCTTCATCCTGTGCTTTCTGACAGCCAGAGCCATGGTCCCCAGAGCCACACGTTTCTCCTGGCATTATTCGTAGTGTAAGTCCCTTATTCACCCAGCTCCCCACCCACGCCTGCTGAGACAAGCGGGGACATCCAAGCTTGGAGGAGCCCTGCTGCAAAGCCCCTTCCTTCTGAGGCTGGACAGCTTGGGCTGGATCCCTGTGACCCCTCCTGCTCTCAGGATCCCAGCTCACAGAGGCGTTCTGAGCCAGCCCCCACCCCACAGCGCACTCCTCTGTAGTTTTCACAGGCAGGAGTGGGTTTTGGGGTGCTCTGTTTGCTTTTTGTGCCTCTGCAGTGTGCCTGCTGCGTGCCAAGGATGGCCAAGCACTGAGCTGCACCCCCAGACACCCCTGAGCCAGCTGCTCCCTCTGGAGCTGCTGCGTCCACTTCTGAAAGGGATTATCAGAAACAGCTCCAGGAATCGTTCGTTGCTTGCTACAAAGCCACCTGCAGAGAGCGAGTTCCAGAGAACAGGGTGTGTGGCTTGACCCCAGCAGCCTGACAGTAAATGTCAGCATGCACTCAGCTCCCGGGTGAAATCCTCACCTTTCCTGCTGTGAGCCCTCCCTGCACCCTCCCGCCCTCCCAGCCATTAAAGAGCAGCTAAAACACACAGCCAGAGCCGGCTCCACCAGCCCAGGAGAGCCGCTCCAACCTCCAGGCACGAGGGAACTGGGATGAGGATCACTCTGCTCCGCTCTGTCCCACGGCGGGGCTGTGCAGAACCAGCCCTCCGGCCCCATCCCTGCCTGCTCGGTGCACATCACCTGTCTGACCCTGCTGTCACCCTGGGAAAGCTTCCTGAGGGACACCAGGGAGGGAAATGCACAGACCCAGGTGCTCCTGGGCTGGCTTTCTCTGTGGTGTGTCTACAGGGAGGCCTTTCAGGCTCAGCCACGTCACCCCCAGCTCACACTGTCCCCTCAGCAGCCTCTCCTGGGGCACCTGGCAGTGCCCTCCTTGCAGAGCTCAAGCTCCTGCCCGAGTTGCCATCCAAGCATTCTGCAGAACTCTCGTTCTTCCTCAGCCTCTTTCATTTTCCTCTAAACTGCCAATCACTTCTCCCAAGCCTGTGAACCGCCTCACCCACAGGGCCAGCCCCACGGTGGCTTTTCCTCAGAACTCCCACTTTCCTGGGTTTTGGTCACGTTGCTTTTGATTGTCACTACCTTACACAAAACACAATCTGTGGCTTTGTGTGGGACTGGCTGTGCTTTGTCTCAGGACTCCTCAGCTCAGTGGCTGCCAGATGTCATTCAGGGGCCAAGAGCAGAGTGGCAGGACATCAGCTGGTCTGCCGTGGATGGGAATAAACCCAAGGCAGGGAGAGGATCTGCTGCTGGTGCTCCGGCCAGGCTGCGAGTTTGTGGAAGCCCTTGGCCTTCATCAGAAAGGATAAGTCAGGGAAAACAGGAGAAATCTCTCACTTCAGGCCTTTAAGATGGTTCTTCAAAGAGGAGCCTGTATGTCTGTGCCCACCATGATGCTCTCTGACTCTGTCCACAGCACTTTTGGTTTCTCTTGCTCTTTTTATCTGTGTGCTTTCCACTAATTCCCCAGTGGGAAATTCCTCTTTTTGAGGAAAATCACTCTCCATCACATGAGGGCCCCAGGAAAGCCCTCAAGCAAGCTCTGAGACAAAGCAGAGCACTCACACACAGTCTGCTAGGTGGTGATTCACACCCCAGCATCACCAGATAGGCAGGACACAGCCGTGGGGCCAGACCCCAGAGCCATGGGGTCACACACATACCTGGGGGGCTACCAGAGCCCTGGGGACAGTGGCAGCCCCTGTGCCACACCGGATTTCCAATGCCACCCCTGCGTGAGGGTGTTGGCAGGACACAGGATAGCCCAGAGGTTGTCACTCAGCCCCAGAAACGGAGAAAGGGGAATTGCAGGCTGAGGCAGAGGGCTGAGCCCAAAGGAAGGGAAAGCCCGAACCCTCTCCTGGGGCTCCAGGGCTGGTTGGAACCTGGATTCAGCTGCTGGCAGGACAGGACACGGCGCTGTGCTCAGGAAAACCCCTGAGACAGGTCACCCTCGGTGCTAACCCTCACCTGTGCTGTGCTTTTAACATCTCATTTCATAACAAAGCAGCAAAGGCGGAGACATCACTTACCCGTACTCGCGTTTCTCAGCACGGCTCCGCTTTACTCAGAAAAGCCCCCAGAATTCTTCATTTCAAGCTCTGTCGGAAAAGCCCAGCCCAGGCTGGGGGTGAGTGGGTGGACAGCGAAGAGAAGTGGAAGTGGCTGCTCAGTGACTTTTCCTGGCGCTGTTCGAACGCCTCCGAGACGTCACTGAGCCAGCCCCTGGGGGAAAAACGAGCGCCCAGCTCCCGCCGGGGCACAGCCCGGCCCCGCGCTCGCCCCGCTGCCACGGAGGATGCTGAGCGGCCATGGTCCCCTCTGCCACCGCCCTGGCGCTGTGCCTGGCGCTGCTCCCTGCCTGCCTGACACACGGTGAGTCTCTTGCGCCGGTTTTCATCTCCCTGCTGGCTGGGGCTGAGCCTCACGGCTCCGGGTGGGCGCCTTGGGAAGGGGGATAAGATTGGAGGCGCAGCCTGGATGCCTTTGTTGGGTGCTCAGCCCTCAGATCAGCGCTTTGGGGCAGGGCACGGCCAGGGCTCCCTGATCAGCGCTCACCTTTGGCTGCTGGTTGGGAGCCCAAAGGCTCGGCGAGGGGCACCGGCCTCGCTTGTCCCCACCGGTGTGACCGCGAGGGGCCTCGGTCACCGGGGGCACAGGGCTGGGCTGGGCGTTTGCCGGCAGGCAGCAGCTGCCTGGGAAACCTGCAAGGGAAAGGTGGCAGCTGTTACGAGCAGGGCTTTTCTGCCAGGTGACAACACCGAGATCAGGCAGGAGGTGTGAAAAAGTCTGGTTTCGCCCAGGCAGCAGATGAGCAAAACAGGAAAGCGGAGTCCAAACAGCTGGTGGCAAACGGCAGGGGATGAGGGATGCAAATACAGCTCCTTTCCTGGGGCAGAAAAGCACCGAGAAGCCCCAGCTGGGCTGTCCCCAAAGAAAAAGGAAGGAGAAGGGGGGCTGAGCAAACCCTGGAAGCTGGAAAGAGAAATCTGGGCAAAGGCTTGCGTGTCTCAGGTGGTCAGTGCTGTTCCCATCACGGGGCCGTGCTGGGGCTCCCGCAGCTGGCGGGCCAGGGCTGTGCAGCCCCCCTGAGCTCGCCGTGTGCCCCGCAGGTGAGGGGCTGGCGAGCCCCCGGTGCGTGCGCTTCGCCGCGGAGGTGGCGCGGCACCTGCTGAGGTGGGAACCAGGGCACGGCTGCCCCAGCGACGCCCGCTACGACGTGGAGTACAAAGTGTGAGTAACAGCCAGGGGGAACACGGGGGTCCTGCCCTGCCCAGGGTCTGATTCCAGCTCTCTGCTCACCCCTGGTGCTTCTCCCCACAGCTACGGCTCAAGTATGCCCTGGACAGCCATCCCAGAGTGCAGGAACACCTCGGAGCACTCCTGCGACCTCACCTACTACACCCCGGACCCGGAGCAGCGCTACTACGGGCGCGTCAGGGCCGTGTCCGGGAACCACACGTCCCCCTGGCAAAGGACCAGCGCCTTCTCCCCACAGGAAGGTGGGTTGGGGTCTGCCTCCACCCTGCGCTGGAGCTGGTGGCGTCAGGGTGCCAGACTGCATGGGAAGAGCTGTGGGATGAATGAGAGCAGGGATATTTCCCTCCACACCTTCCTGGAGGGCAGGCGGGCTGCGCGGTGGGGGTGGGACGAGCCGAGGAGGGGGGGGACAGTCACAGCTCGGCCC
>WAAG01045043.1:231606-253621 GCA_013390105.1 Tichodroma muraria
CTCCCTTCGACCTCAACATCTTCAACAGCACTGCCTTCCTGGGGACGCTGCCGCTCGTCTCCAGCCTCAGCTCCAGCTGGATCACGCCGCCCATCAAGCCCCTGAGCCAGCTCAGCGGGGACAGCAAGGACAGCCGCCTGTGATCTGCCCCGGGAGGCACCAGCCCCACTCTGACCCAACTACCTCGTCTGCCACTGGATAAGCTACCCCCGAGCCCTGAATGTTCCTGGTGCCAGGCCCAGCCGTGGCCCAGCAGCACCAGCTCAGCCGCTGCCGGGGCTGTGCTGGCCCCAGTCCTGCTGTGGGCAGTCCCCAGTGCATCCCTCCAGCCAGTCCAGCTAACGGGAGACAGGGATGGGCTGGGCTGTGCTGGAGGAGCTCATCCCGACCTCCTCGGGCCACCAAGGATACACACGGGGGCACCTCTGCCTTGTCTGCCCTCCTCAGCTGCCCAGCACGGGGTGCAGGGCCACGCTGGGGCAGTCCTGTGCTTCCACTTCCTCCTTTCCTGGGCCAGCTGGGCTCCTCCTGCTGATGTCCACAGTCCTGATGCCATCCCAACCTTTCGCAACACGGACACGGAAAGCAGACGTCAGCCTGACATCAGCACCCTGCTGCTGGCAGCACGGGGCTCCTGCCCTGCCTGATCCCGCGTGGATGGACCGAGAGACTGTCCTGACCCTACAGAGACCCCCCCAGCAGCCAGCCCCTCTGGGAGAGCCCCAGGGCAGGATATGGGATGCACCTGCGAGCCCAGCATGAGCCAGGGCAAGGCCTACCCACACTATGGTCTGTGTTCTGCCACTGTTGGATACAGACATTATTTATTGCATTTCATTTGTAAATACAGAAAGGATGTGGTGTTATTTGTCTGGTCCATTTGTCTGTTCATCCTCTCCTAAGGCCTAGCTGAGCTTTCTGTTTCCAGATTTGGACGTTTCCCATCAGCAAGAGGCAACGTGCCTTTGCCTCACGTGGGGAACAGCATTTCTGCATCACAAATGGGAAAAAGGAGAACCAAGCCAGCTCTCCAGGAGCTCCTCACGCACCTGAGTTCCTGGGTGGTTGTCCCTGGGGAATCTGTGGGAGCAGTCACCAGAGGAGCAGCAGGGAAAAGGGGCTGGGCTGCTCACAGTGATTCCACAGGGATGCACATCCCGTGGGACATCACCAGGGAAGGACAGGAGCAGAACAAGTCAAACCCAGGGGAGGAGGAAAGACAACAATCAGGGCTGTGCTCAGCAACGTGGTGTTCAGTCATAGGTTGGGCTTGATGATCTCAGAGATCTTTTCCAAACAAATTGATTCTGTGATGCTGTGAACATCATCAGAATGGAAACAGGATGTGACCCAACAGCTCACCCTGGGTCACCTTCCAGGTCACAGGGAAGTTTTTCCAAAAGTCACTCCATTTCCAGGAACCTTCACGGTGGGAAGTAAAACTGCTGGTGGAAACCCTCCTTGGGGAATGTGGTTTTCAGGTGAAGCGTTTTTGGTTTTATTTTCAGCTTTTCCAGTGCAGGCAGGAGGAGGGGGCTGATTCTTGCTGTGTTTCCTTCTCCCACATCTCACATGGCACTGCTCACACGTGAGATCCATCCCTGCATCCCACAGGGCCCCTCCGATGGCCCCATCTCTTCTGCCTCTGTGTATTTTGGGGGTTAGAGCTTTCTTGCTTTCTTTTTAATTTTTTTCAACTTCCTCTGGAAAAGGGAGTCATCAAAAGCACGGCGCTTTTTTTGTTGTTTTTCTTTTAAACGCCGCCGACGTCAGGGCCCGTGGCCGGCTCCTGCGTCAGGCAGGGCTCTGCCGGCTCCTGCTCACCACGCAGGGCTCCCAGGCCCCAGGAGGTGGCATTTCCCCTCTCCGTGAGCAGCCAGAGATCTCCTGTCAGCCAGGAGAAAGCCGCAGGCCACCGGGTTTAGCTCCGACAGCCGGGAGCGCAGGTTGGTCCCTCTGACTCTCTGGAAATCCCACTCTGTCCTCACTGGTTTCCCTACGCACAACCACGGAGCTCTCACGAGATCATTTGTTGTTCTTCTGAGAGAAACTTGCAAAGTTTCGGGTTAGGGTTGCAAAGAAATGGTCCCAAGGGCCCCGCTGGCCAAGCAGGGCCCCTCTCCGTGGCCACAGACTCTCCCCACGGCTGCTCCTGTGCTCCAGGCGCTTCCACAGCCACTTGTTCTGCTGAGACTGAAGGCAATTGGCACAAAAAATCCAGGAGGAACTCCACAGAGGCTTTCTGGGGCGTTTCCTTGCACTGGCAGGTTGGAGAACCAACATCTATGTTGGTGCAGATATTGGATGGAGGGGGAGGAAGAGGTCTGAGACACATTTCCCATTTCCTTACGGCGTTTTCTGCAGTTGCACAAATCCAGTCACCCAGTTTTGGGGCTCCTGGCCCTCCTCCTCAGCTGTTTCCCTGAGGAACAGTCTGGTGCCAGGTCTCTGGGCGTGCAGGAGGCTGGGAGGCCTCTGAGCCATGGGGAATGTGGCTGTTTTCTCCAGGATCAGTGCTGAGGAACCCTGGGATAAAGCTGCACCCTCTTCCTCCATCCCAAGCAAGGGGAGGCTGCACCAGTGCTGGCCCAGGCACCTCCTGTGCACCCGTGGCTGCAGAGGGCCAGCGAGAGAACTGCAGATGGAGGAGATGCCCAGGGAATTCGTGGAGTTTCCCTCTCTGGAGACATTCCAAACCCATCTGGGTGCATTCCTGCGTCACCTGCTCCAGGTCACCTTGGGCAGGGGAGGGTTGGACCAGATGGTCTCCAGGGGTCCCTTCCAACCCCAATGATTCTGCAATTCTGAGAAGCTTTTTTAGCAACAGAAACTGCACTGCTGCCGTTTCAGTTGAAATCCAACAAATTCAGGGGCAGCTTCTTACAGAAGTGAAAATGGAGGAATTCCCCCTGGCCGGTTTTGGTTGCCTTTTCTGTTGGTGCTGGGCTGTGAGTAAGAGGCAGCGAGAGGAAGCTCTGCAAGAGCACCCAGGCTCCAGCCCCATCCCTCTGTCCCGGGCCACACATCCCACCCCAGGGACAGCGGGGAAGGAAACACAAACCAAAGCCTGTGCAGGGAGAAACCAAAACCAGAGCTCAGGGAAAGCCTCTGAAGCCCCACAGCCACAGGCAGGATTTTTGCTGGAAAATCCTTGGGACTGTCCTGAGGAAAGCTGTGATGCCCAGGGGCTACGAGGCAGCACAGAAGCTTTGGGGCACAGCACTGGCAGGCAGGGGGGGACAAGGGGATGTCCTACCTGCTCAGGAGCCCAGCTCCCTCACCTCACGGCCCCTGGCTGTGGAAGGGCTCGTAGCCACTGCCCGAGGTGCCCAGCGAGCCACTGATGCTGAACGGTGGCACCAGCTCCAGTGCCACCGAGCCCAGCCCGCTGCAAGGAAAGCAGAGAGGTCACCAAGCTGCCCCTCCGGACTCTGCCAACAGCAGAACTGGGTGGATTTGGGACTGGGAGGGTGGTGTGCCACCTTGGCACTGCACAAAGGGAGCCGCCAGCCTGCCCCTGCTCCCCCATGGCGTCACTCACCGTGAGTGGTAGAGGTTGAAGACAAAGTCAGGCCCTGGGGAGGCAGGAGGAAGAGGAGGGAGAGGTGTCAGAGCCATGTGTTGCCATGAACCCACCTTTGCTTTGCCGTGAGTCCATGTGGGGACAGGCAGGCCAGGCAGCAGGACAGCACCAGGACATCACTGTGCCTCCCCCTCCTCACCTCAGAGTGCCCCCAGCTTGGCCCAGAGCCCCCCTGCACCAGGGTTTCCCCATCTCCCGTGTTCCCCACACCCCATGCTCCGAGCCCCCCCTGCCCTGTCCCCCTGTCCCCTGCCCTGTCCCCTGCCCTGCCGTACTCACGGCGCCAGGAGTGGCCCCTGCGGTACCACCGGATGAAGGTGTAGGCAAAACTCGCCAGGACCAGCAGGGCCAGCCCGATGCCCAAGACAACCCCGATCACCTTGATGGGCTCTTGTCCTGGAAAGCAGAAGGAGGGGGAGCTCTGCACACAGACACCTCTGGGAGCCTGGGGGTCCCGACTGTCCCCTGCAGGGGACAGGACCCCCGGGAGCTGGGGTACAGCTCTCCAGCATGTGCTGTCCCCACGGCGGGGAGGGACTGCACCCGGCAGGGCTGCCAGGACTGTGGCACAGAGATTTTTGCTGCCCCTAAAGCCCCACGACGGAGACCACCGCTGTCCCCAGGTGAGCTGGCGGGTGGGGCGGTCACTGGGAAGGGAGGTGGCCACCCTGACCATGCTGCATCCCCGCTCCTGGTCCCACTCACGCCCTCGTGGGGTGATGCTCCTTTCCTGGTGGCGCTGGAGGCATTTCTGGGCTGGCAGTTCCCTCTAGAGGATGCTTTTGTCAGGACGAGCAGCTGCTGCCGCCAGCGCCAGGCTGGGAAGGGACACGGACGGGGCTGTGGGGGACCCCTGCGGGGTCTGCGCCGCTCCATTCCTCCCCTCCGTGCCACGGGGTCTGGCAAATTCCAGCACCAATCAACGCTCCCGGAATTGTCGGGACACCGAGGTGCCCAGCACAGCCACTGAGCACCGATTCCTGCTCTGACAGCTCTGCAGGGGCTGTGCCAGGAGGGCACAGGGGGTTTGGGCACTGCCCCGCAGCACGGCCAGTGGAGGGCACAGGGAGGGCATTCAATGCGGCGCCGGGAGCGAGGGGACAGCGGGAAGGGATGACCTAAGAGCAGCTAAATTTAGGCAGATGCCAGCGGAGTGAGAACATTTCCCCTGTGGTCACAGTGTTTACACAGCGCGCAAGGTCCCAGGGCGTCCTGCAACCCGCGGCACTCGCTCCACCTGACGGACAAACAGCCGGGGCCGCAGAGCATCGGGCGCCGGCTCCCGGGGCTCGCGGCACAGGAGCGGGACCTGCCCTGCCCTGCCCCTTCCTTTCCCTTCCACCCGGCCCTCCTGGCAGGGCTCAGGGTACGTGGGCGGCCCATGTTTCTGCTGGGGCAGGGGCGAGCCGGAGCCCCGGGACCCCCGGTGCGGGCGAGGTCAGGGAGCTGCGGCAGCCGTGACTCACGGCGGGAGCTGCGGGGCAGGAGGAACGTGGCGCAACAGCCTCCCTGAATCAGCCGGCTGCCGAAACTGCCCCGTCCCCACGCCCACTGCCCGTGGGAGGGTGACGGCGTCGTGCCCAGGCCCTGCCCCGTGCCGTGTGTGGGAGGCATCATCCCTGCCCTGGCACCCTGGGGAGCAGAGATCCACATCCCAGGGGATGGCTCTGAGCAGCACTGCTCGGGCAGAGCCACACCAGCCCTGAGCCCCAGCCCACGGGGCAGCGGGCACGAAGGTCACCAAACCACTGCCCGTGCCGCGGACATCCCGCCTCTCTGCCCCGTGAGGGGGGAAAGGCCACCCGCTCACCTGCGCGGGGGTCCATGTCCCGCTGCTGTGCCACGGGAGCTGCTCTCGGTTATCCCGGGCTGGAGACGGCTGCTGCAGAGCCCTGTCTGTGCCGGAGCCGGGCGCGTCCTGCCTGTCCCCTCGTCTCCTGGTGACACAGCTGCCTCACTGCAGCGAGGCTGGGCACCGGTCCTGGCCCACTGGTCCAACTGGTTCGCGAGGAGAAAGCAGAGGAGCTGCAGCAGACACGACAGACGGCACATCGCCGTGCCCAGCCCCCCTGCGTGGGCAGCTCTGCCCTCCCGCTACTGGAAGAGGCTGAACTGGGAGTACTGGGAGCCTGAGGGGCAGGGACACCCTGGACACGGGTGTGTCCAGCTCTGGCAAGTTGCCCGAGTGGCCGTGTCCTCCGATTGCCACCTGCCGGCAAAGACCAGTAGCCAGGAAGGTGGCAGTGGCCCACGCGGAACCCAGGCTGGGGGCCTCAGGCAAGACCCCAGGGGACAGGGAAGGACAGGGGTGACCCTCAGCAGCTGCCCCCAGTCACACACGTCCCAGAACGATGCACTTACAGCTCTATCTGACCACCTTCTCAAAGCCCCAAACCGGAGCGTCACTTGGGAATCAACTCCTGCTTGTAGAAAGAGGAAAACCCACCTGCTGTGGCTGCAGGGAAAAGCAGCAAGCAGGTATAACCCTTAACAGCTGGAATCTGGGCATCCAGGGGGCAGAACTCCTCCCTGCCTTGTGCTGCTTTGCCGGGCACAGCCTCCCACCCTGCCGTGCCCCACAGCAGAGGCGCTGCGCGGCCGGGGCAGGGGCCGAGCCCTGAGCGGCGCTGCCCAGGGCGAGCACCTCGGTGCCGAGAGCCGGAGTGGTGCCCGGGGCCTGCAGGGTGCAGAGGCAGCGGAACACAGAGGGGACGAGCGGAATTGCAGCCCCGCAGTGGCTGGGACCGCTCCGTGCCGGACAGCGGAGAGGACAGGGATGGGGGTGTGTCCGTGCGGCTCGGGGATGCTGCTGGTCACTCAGAGCCCTGGGTCAGCCCGGGCTGACCTCTGCCTGACCCCAGTGGAGCCAGATGCCCGGAAACCTGTGTCATGCCAGGCTCTGGGAGCAGGGAAGGGTGACTGGCTGCAAACGCAGCCGCACTCCAGGAAGCAAAGCCCCGGAGGCGCGCGGGGCTGTGACACAGCATCTGGAAACCTGAGCTGCTTCCTCAGAGCCTTCGGATCCTCAAAGGAGGAAGAGCTGCCCCTGCCGTGCCACCGATCCTGGGATGCTCTCCCTTCCAGGGCAGCAGGGCTGGCACTGGGATGCCCTGGGGTGGCTGCCAGCACCTGCCAGGTGCACCAGGGACCCAAGCTCTGCCCAGCTCCCACTGCTGCAGCACGTAAAACATTTTTCAAGCTGAAATCTGCCACAGTAGCACAGGCAACCTCTGACTGGACCCTTCCTCCCACATTCTCTGGGCATCACATGGACCACGAGGGCTGAGGACACAGCCAGACGAGGTCCCCACAGCTCCCAAGGCGGCTGGATCCTCAGTGTGAGCGAGGGGAGCGTCCTCGCCTGCAGAGCCACAGGTGGGTCCCTGGCCAGGCTGTGGGAGCGGGCAGGATCCCTGCTGGCAGGGGTGAGCCAGCGCAACTATGGCACAGCTCCCTGAGGAGTTGCAGGTCGTGGGTGCTCTGCAGTCTCCTGCTGGCACAGCCACACAGCTGGCAGCAGCAGCAGGACCGTTGGGAAAGCCGGATCACCGCAGGAGAAGGGGGTAATTAGCTGCTCGACACATCCTGCACACCCAGCACCTCCAGCATGAGTGTGCAGAGGGCAGCCAGCAGCCTCCCCGACCCCAGCCCGCTCCCTGGGCCACCCTCACCCCGCTGGGGCACTGGCTTCTGCACACTTCAACCTCCCTCCCATCCTGCCAGGCTAAGGCAAAACGCTCCATCCCAGAGGGATTGATTATTCCCGGCTAATCACAGATCCATGACCCTCAGCCATCCCCAAGATCACCCCATGGTCCCCCTCTTTGCAGCCTGGGGTAACCTTCCATGGGCACCCACTTGCCTTCCCTTTAACTTCCCCCAGCACTGCCAGCCGTGACCTGGGGCTGGCGGGGATACACAGACCGAGTGACCCAGAGCACAAACTCTCCTCCTTTCCTCCTCCACCTACTCAAACCTCGGCTTGACAACAACCCAGCGCAACGCGGAACAGCCGGACAAAGAGCGGGATGGCAGTGGATCCTCTTATCATCAGGAGGAGCAGGAAAAATCAGTCCGTTCACTTCTGATAAGCTGTTTGGTGACAGCAGCCCCGCAGGTGAGTCACCTCCAGTGGCAGATGCTCGGGAGATTACCGCAGGTGATGGTGCTGCTGATAGACCGGTGTTGTATTACAATACAAACCATAATTCCTGTTTCACAACTCCCCTTGTGGGTTTTAAGGAGGGCCGGGGCGGTCCTGCCCCAGTGTGAGCGCGGCGTGGGCACAGCGCGCAGGGCTGCGGGAGCACCGCCGGCCGGCTCCAGGGCTTCGGGGCACCCGCAGCCTCCCCGCGTCCCGCGCCGGGGACGTTTGCCGGGTTTCCGCAGGCGGAAGGACCACAGCAGCTGGATGGACATGGTGAGTCACCGGCAGCGCTGCCCCCGGCCCCCGGCCCCGCGGTGGGCACCAGCCCCCGCACACCCCGTGCCCGGCCGCGCTCCCGGCCCGGAGCGGTGCTGAGGGGATGAGGCAGCCCAGGCACAAAGGAGCTGCTGCTCCCCGGCCCTGGCAGCAGCCAGGGAAGGGTTTTCCCCCTGTTCCTCACACCCCTCCGTGGCTGGATACGGCGCTTGGGCACCCCCGCGAGCGCTCGCTCCCACATTTCTGGGGCTGCCTTTCCCTCTCCCGGCCCGCGGAGCAGGCAAGCGAGGCACTGCCCCCGTGCCAAGGGGAATAGAACCTTCTGAAGGGTCTTATCCCACTCCTGGGCACCGCCTGGGTGAGAGCCAGGCCCTCCCAGCTCCCGGCGCAGCTCCCCCCGCGGCACTGCTGGTCCCTCTGCTCAGCACAGGGGACACACCTGCAGCGCCCTGCGCAAGAAAGGCCACGGCCACCAAACCCCAGCCTGGCATGCAGTCCCTCCCTGGGAGGGAGACACTTCCCCAAGAGGGCAGACACCTATGACCGAGCTCACCGGGCACTGCAAAACCCTCCACCAGCAGCACACAGGGACATCAGCCCCTCCAGGGTGGGGGACTCACTCCCTGCAATGTCTGCACACACCCACGGGTTAAATCCCCGCCGCCAAGGAGTCACCCTCGGAATCTGATCACCCTGCCAGGCTTGGTTTGGAGAAGGAACGTCCCACCTGCTCCCAGGGGAGGGACGAAGCCCAGCTCAGCACCCCCTGCAGCCCCCCAGCACGGATTCCCCGTTGAAGGGGGTGAAGAGGTTCAGAACTCCGCGGCTCTTGGGCTGGCACTCGAACAGCTGGAGCCTGGAATGGCCCTGGTGACATTAAGTGCTCCGAGGAGAACACAGCAAGGGAGCTCAATTAGTTACGGTAGCATTGAGTTCTGCAGGAAATCTCGTGCCTCCACTGGCCCTCGCCTTGCTTTGGATTTAACCAGTGCGGCTCTTGCTGGTAGCGTGGGTTTGAGAGGAGTCATTGAGAGGCAGCTCCAAGCTCTGAATCCCTTTGAAACAGAAGAGGTTCATGGACAGAAGAAAATGCAAAGAAAACCCCGGAAACTCCAATAATCACCCATCTCATCTGCATCCACACCTGACCTGGTGTCTTGGAAAGGAGCCCAGCAGTGATGACACGATAGGGACAAGTGTGGGCAGCGTGGGGACAGAGGGGCAGCCGTGCTGCTGCAGTGGGGCCTGGAGGATCCATCACGGCCTGGGACCGTTCCCGCAGGGAACCGTTAGGATCCCATTATCCAGGTGGTGCCCGGCCCAGGCCCGTGGTGACACAGGAGGTCAGCATGAGGAAGGACCGGCCCCACGTGCCCTGGGCTGCCTGTGCTGGCAGATGTTGGTGCAGCGTTACAAAACTCCCAGGCTCCGGGAGTTCTTCCCTTCTCCGCAGAGAAGCGGCTCAGGAAGAGCAGCCAAGGTGGGAAATGCAAGATCCAGGCTCCTCCTCCCATCCTGCCCTCCTGCCCCCAGCAGCTCCCTGGCACCAGGAGACAGGCTCTGCACCCCAGGAGCTGAGCAGAGCCTGTCCAGGGGTGGGGAATCTGGCACAAACTGCCCACACTCGGCATGGGTGCCAGCTGAGCCTGGCTTTGGGAGAAGGGCTGCTGGCATTCCCTCAAAGAGCCAGACACCACCATGGGACACAGCCACATGGCACCAGGCAGGATCCAGTCCTCCCCCCCACAGGTCACTTCTTGTTCCCAGCAGCCCCAGCCACGCTGCAGGGACACAAAAGGGTGGCAACACTTCCCGGCTCATGAAGCCATCCTGCCTTTGTGAGCTAACCCAGGGATAACGGCTTGGCACTTGCTGTGAAATCCTGCTGGAAGAGCAGCTAAGCATGCACACACCGGCACAGCGACCCGGGCAGGGAGGGCTCACCTCTCCTCTGACCTTGGCACACAGCCCCCTTCAGCTGTGCCACATCCCCGGTGCCCCCACACTGCTCTGCCAAGTCCCAGCCTCTGAGCCCTGGGATGGCACGGGGACATCTGCTCTCATTTGACGTGACAAACACCATCATATCCAGACATGTGCTGCTCTTGAAGCTCAGCAGTTGGAGCTGCAAAGAGCCCAAACCCTCCTGGATCGTGCACCTGGGTCTGTGGGTTGGTCACAGCAGGTTCAACCTTCCTTATCTCTGTCCAAGCAAAAATCTTGTCTTACCTGTGGTAACAGAGTCCAGAAGCAACAGCAAAAGAGAAGAGCTCACTGGGGCAGGCAGGGCATGGAAGGGACCAGGCTCAGTGGAGCAGGAACACCTTTCCAAAGGGCTGCTCTGTGGCACGGCACAACCACAGCTGAAAAACAGGGAACAGACACCTACAGTGCCGACCTGAACCCTCCCGAAGGGGCTCAGGGCTTCAGCCCACCCTCCTCACAGCACCTGCCCTCCCCTCGCTGGGGGTTTCTCGTACAAGGAATCGTTACAGGAGGATCATTTGGAGGAGCTCAAGCGGATCGATGCCTGAGTCATCCCTGCTCCAGCCCCGGCTGTGTTTACCCCGTGTCCTAGCAGCGGCACAGCCCTGCCTCCCTCCCCGCCCTGGGAGTGCTGGTTCCCCTGGCTCGGGCTGGTTCCGCCGGTGCTCCTGCAGCCCGGTGGGGAGCACTCGGGCTGTGCCACCTCGGGCCTGACCCTACTGAAGACACAACCCCCGTCGTGACATGCCCGTGCGCCACATCCCCGCAGGTGTGTGTATTTTGACTCAGGGTTTCTCTGCACATCAGAAAGCGCCTCTTTCGCAACATCTGCGACTTTTTAAGCCTCTGGTGTGTTAATGACAGTAACTCTATGCCATTGAGGGCCAGTTACTGGAATTGCACAGGTGGTGCCTATGGGAACAAGGCGGCAGGTGACCCCGGGTGACCGCAGACTGGGCGTTGTCACAGCAGGGCAAGCCAGCCCCATTCCCAGCAGCTCTAAAGCCACCTCAGGTGAAGGCTGAGGCAGTTCCCCTGCTCATTCCCCAGGCTGTGAGCTCACCACAGGGCCGACTACCCTCACTGCAACTGCCCCTCCTACCTTCCAGCTGCTTTTTGCCTGCAGTTTCAGCTCATAACTGGTTTTCCTCTCTGGTTTGCAGGACTCGGCCTCGGAGCGGCTCAACGGCAGAGGTAACGCCGGTGGGAGCTGGGAGAGGTGCGTGGTGCCAGGCTGAGCCCGGCCATGCAGGGCCACGCTCCTCTCTGTTGCAGGTCCCTGCGTGAGACCCAAATCCTCCAGGGCGCCGGAGTCCTTCAAGCGGGTCGGGATCCTTGTCCTGGCCGTGGTGCTCACCCTCGCCTGCCTGGTCGCCATCGGGTTCCTGGGTACAGCTCCTGATCTCCCTCCCCCTCCTTCCCCATGGCCACGGCTCAGCAAACTCAGCCCCAGCTCCTTGCTGATCCCCCCGTGCCAGCCCCGAGCCTGCCCGGGAGCTGGAGCTCTGCACTGAGCCCCGCTCTCCCTTTAGTGAAGATTTACCTGGACCACCACTACCTGTTCTGCAAGCAGCCCCTGAAGCTGGTGCCGCTGAAGCAGGTGTGTGACGGGCAGCTGGACTGTCTGCAGGGCGAGGACGAGGCCAACTGTCCCCAGTGGGTCCCCGAGGGGCCACCAGCCAGGGGTGAGTGCAGGACACCCCGCCAGGACTCCGGGGGCTGAGCTGCTGCGGCCACCCCACGCCGAAGCTGACTTTGTGTCTGCCTCCAGCCCGTGTTTCCAAAGACGGATCCATCCTGCAGGTGCTCAACAGCCACACCGGAGCCTGGTCCTGTGTGTGCCACGACCACTTCACCCCGGCGCTGGCCAGAGCTGCCTGTGAGCAGATGGGCTACAGCAGGTACCCGGCTGCTTCACCTTCCCTCTTCCTTAAAAGCTCTTCTGGAGTGGAGCTCTGCTTCTCTGTGAAGCACTCAGAGCTCTGCACTAATGGTTCCAGTCCATCCCCAGCACGCAGAGCACTCTGTGCGTCCCCAGGGGCTGGCTTGGAGCCCTGGCAGCTTCCTGTGAGAGCAGAGTGCTGTGCCCTGCTCTGTCACAGCCCATAGGCACCCTGCCCTCCTCCTGCTCTGCCTCCATCCCCCTCACCTGCAGCCCTGCCCTCCCCAGAGCAGCCCAGGGTCTCCCTGCTAACACAGCTCACCTGTGGAGGGAGGCTCAGGGCCCTACACTTCCCTTTTAAAATTCTGGTTTTTTCTGGCTTCTGGTGTTTGAGCCACTGTAGGAGCCCAGGCTGAGTCAAACCTGGCATTTTCCAGACCCAAAAAGTCAGTGGTTGAAGCTTTGAACACAGATCCCAAATGTCACAACAGCAAGGAGCCGCCTGAGTTCTCCCAGAGCCAGCTGCTCACTCCTCTGCAGAGCAGGGCACACTCTCCCCTCCTGCAGCCGCTCCTGTCCCTGTTCCTGGGCTCAGCACCCTGGCCCGACAGGGCTGTGACATCCCCACTTAGGCATCCCCGTCCCACGGAAGCCCCTTTTTCCTGTGGGATCAGGCTCTCGAGGTGCTGAGGCGCAAGTGCCTGTCCTCTCTCACACCTGAAGCCCTGGCCCCCCGTGTCTTCCAGCACCCCAAATTTCCAGGGCGTGGAGCCGAGCGCGGCGCAGCCGCTGCCCCCCCGCGAGGTCTTGCTGAGCAACGGGAGCCTCCAGGTGCTCGAACCGGGCAGGTGAGTGGGGACTGCGTGGATCCCGAGCAGGAGCCTGCGGTGCCTGGCAGAGGAGCCAAATCCAGCTCTTTTCCTTCCTCTTGCAGGAAATGCCTCTCGGGGCTGGTTGTGGCACTCTTTTGTTCCAGTAAGTATAACGTGATGGTGGCTGGGCCTTGCGGCACTGGGGCCTCGTCCCGCTCCAGGTCCTGGCACGGCCCCGTGAGAGCATGGCTCCATCCCAAGCCCATTCCACAGCGTCTGCAAGAGGAAAGACGGATTTAATTACTGCTAACCTCGTTAAGCCAACACAAACCTCCCAGGAATAAAACACCTAAGGGAGGCTTACCCAGCTGCCTGCATGGGTTTACTTCTACCAGCGAATTACCCTGATTAAACCAATAATCCCAGGGGCTGGAGCAGGCAGGGGGATGCCTGGACCCCTTCCAGCAAGCCTGGGGATGAGGGGTGACAGCAGCGCTGTGGGGACGAGGCACCCTGGCCACGCTTCTGTCCCTGGGAGCCTCCGTTTGCTCCGTCCCTCCTGTCCCAGCACACGTGTCCCCTCACAGGCTGCGGGCAGAGCGTGAGGACGCCGCGGGTGCTGGGGGGCAGCCCGGCTGCCATCGAGGCGTGGCCCTGGCAGGTCAGTTTGCAGTACAGGAAGGAGCACATCTGCGGGGGCAGCATCATCGGGCCCGGCTGGGTGCTGACGGCCGCGCACTGCTTCAAGTGAGTGGGCACCTCCCCGCTGGGCCTGAGCTGCGTGCTGCTTAAATGTCCCGTAAGGGACAGTTTGCACAGGGCTCTGTGCCCGTCCCCGCGGGGGGACAAGCGGTGACAGCGCTGTCTGTGCGCAGGAACAACCCCATCATCCAGAGCTGGCGTGTGAAGGCCGGCTCCGACCTCCTGTCGGGCGCTGCCACCCTCGCCGTGGAGAAGGTGTTCCTGGCGGAGGTGACACCTGCGTCCCCCAAGGACAATGACATCGCCCTGGTGAAGCTGCGCTCCCCCGTGCATGACTCAGGTGAGCCTGCTCGGGGCAGGAGTCACGAGTGTCCCCTGAAGACACTGAGCATTGGGCTGGGATGGTTCTGCCCGGCCTGGCAGTGTTCTGTTGGAGCAGGGAGTGGGGTGCCCAGGCGGTGGCAGTCCCCAGCCAGCCTGAGCCCCTTCCCTGTGAGCCCTCCCCCTCACATCTCCTTTCCAGACAGCACCAAGCCCATCTGCCTGCCCTATTTTGATGAGGAGCTGGTGCCGGGCACACCCCTGTGGGTGATCGGCTGGGGCTACACAGAGGAGCACGGTGAGTGGCACAGCGTGGGGGTGACGGGGACAAGGCAGAGCCCCCCAGCACTGCTGGCAGGAGCAGAGGGGCCGGAGGGCTCCCTCTGAGAGGCCGTGTGTCACCCAGGGAAGCTGTCGGAGCGCCTGCAGCAGGCCGAGGTGGAGCTCATCGACGAGCGGAGCTGCAACCTGGCCGCCTACCACGGCGACGTCACCGACAGGATGCTGTGTGCCGGCCTGCCCCAGGGCGGCGTGGACACCTGCCAGGTGGGGGCCTGAGCTGGACGCGGGGCTGCCTGGGTCCGTACCCATCCGTGCCGCGGCTCCTCTGAGGGAAGAGCCGTTTTGGGAACGGCTGCTGCGGGCACCGTCCCTCTGCGGGGCCGTCCTGAGGGTCTGTCCTTCCCAGGGGGACAGCGGCGGGCCCCTCCTGTACTCGGGCGGGCACTGGCAGGTCGTGGGCATCGTCAGCTGGGGCCAGGGCTGCGGGACCCCCAGCACACCCGGCGTCTACACCAGCGTCCGTGCCTACCTCGACTGGATCTACGCCGTGCGCAGGGTCAGTGCCGTCCTGCCGAGGGGAGAGGCAGCTCCCTCCGGCTGCGCTGCCTCCTTAAGGACACAGCTCCTTTCCTCTTGCTTTTGGCTGCCCTTTCAAATTCCTTCTGTGCCTCTCTCTCCTCGCAGTCGGAGCTCTGAGACCTGCCGGAACAGGTCGCTCCGAGCCTCCCTTCCCATCCCTCTGCCCTTGCTCTGGCAGCAACAGGGACGCGGATCTCCAGCCATGGAAGGTGAGCAGCGGCTCCCAAACCCTCGCTGGCAGCTGTGATTTAGGGCACCAGAGCCCAGCCAAGGAGGCAAAGGGTGACTCGGAGTGAAGGCCACTGATCCCATGAAGGAATCTCACTGGCTCAAGCTCCCTTTGGGAGAAGGATTAATTTATTGCCCTGTGCTGACCCCGCTGTGGCAGGATGGCTCCTGGGGGGCCAAGCTGCTGTCAGCTCACTCCTGTTGTACAGAGAGAAAAGATGTTTGTGCTTTAAAGCATCCCCCCATTCGCATTAAAGGAAAGGATTTGTTTTTTCACCCAGCCTCCCGAGCCTTTGTCCTGCTTCCTCATGGGGTTATTTTTACCCAGCCCCCCCGCCCCTCCCCAGACCTAAACAGACACCCACAGCAACCCCAAACCACGGCCGTTTTCTCTAGTAAACGTAAACTTTATTTCATCCAAGGCAAAGCTAACTAAACCTCTACAGTGAAAAGATGTGCTGTAAGTCATCACACAGCCCGGCGCACGCCCCCCTGTGCTCACACGCAGGTTCCTCCCACGCAGCTTTACATTTGCTTGGACACACACGTGTCTGTGGCAGCACACACCCCCAGGGGGGCCCCCTCCCCAGAATGCCCCGGAAAGCCTCTGCAGCCCCCCCAAAGCCCCCGCGACAGCAGGGACCCCGCCGGGGCTGGCACAAGCCCCCGAGGCAGCCCGCTCCCCCGGGGCACCCCTGTGCACATGGAGTTACATTCCTAAAACTGCTCATGTGGACTTTTCCCGTCAAGCCAGAGGAGTAATCCATGCATAGTGCAGCATTGCATATCCGGCAGGAAGTGGAGCTGCGTCCACGCGCCGGCTAAAAAAGGCCAACAAGTTAGGACGGCTAAAAATAGTTGTTTAAAAAACTCCCTTCCTCGCCTCGCTGTCCCCCCCGCGGGAGGGCTCCTCCAAGGGCGGGCCGGGGGTCTCTCGGGGTGACTGGGAGCCTCCTCCCGGGCTCTCACAGGTGGCGGTGGCATGTCACAACACCTGGCACCAGAGCACCTTCCACCCCGGGCTGTGGCAGAGCCGTGCAGGGCACCTCACGCCTCCTGAGAGGTAGCTCAGACTCACTGTCCCCAGCTTACAGGTGGGGACACTGAAGCACGGAGAGGTCAAGGGATTGGCCTGAGGGTCCCACAGACCCTCAGAGAGAAGATGAAGATCCTGACTCCCACTTGCCTGTCTAATCAACAGCCAAGGGAACCTGCCTGGGGCCCGGTGCCAGTGCCTGCCCCCTGTCCCGAGCACTCGGCCCCGCTCCCGTGGGTGCCCCCGAGCCCAGCCTGGGGTGACCAGCCCGCTGTGCACCAGCATCTCCAGAGAAGGCAGCACCCAGGCTTTCCTTGTCCACCTTGGCCACCAAATCCTTGCCCACCTCCCACTCCAGCACCTCTGCCACGGCACAAGCCCCCACAGCAAGTCATGGCTCAGCTGTGAATCCCACTTTACTGTGGGGACAGGGGAGCTGCCTCCTCACTGCAGCCTCACTGTCAGACACCCACAGATTGGAGAAACAGGGAACAAATCACATTTTAAAGGAAATTGTCAACCTCAGTTGTAGCTCGCTCACTTGGTGTCTCACGTCCTTGCGAGTCCACTCACAAAGACCCTCTGGCTTTCTGTGGCACCCCTCATCCCAGAGCACTTCATAGCCAAGGAAACCTCACACCCACCCCGTGAGGTAGAGCAGTATTATTGTCCCCATTTTACAGACGGGGAAACTGAGGCATGGAGAGGCAGAGCAACTTGCCCAGGGTTGCCCAGTGGGCCAGTGGCACAGCCCTGGCCCAGTTCCCCTCGCCAGGGCTGGGCTGTGCTCTCTCCCTGCGTGGCCATGGGTGCCACGGCGAAAGAGAAATGCACTTGGCTGCTATCCCCCTGGAATCTCACACAAAAACATCCACGGAACGAGTTCAGCCTTGGCACAGCATCAAAGGCATCGCTGCTGCGAGCGCCGAGCTCCAGAGGGAGGGGAGGGGGCAGCACAAAGCCAGGGAGCGCTCCCGGGACGGCGGCCTGGGGAGAAGCCCCCTGCTCCCGGGGATGGCCCTGCGCGGGGACAAAGCCGGGGTGAAATGTGGCACCTCACCCCATCACGGGCTAGCAGCGACCCTGGGACACGGCCAGCACCCCCCAGCCCCGCTGTGGGAGGGACCGAGGCACAGCCAGGGGCCTGTCACTGATTTGGTTCTCCAGTGTGCTTATCACAGCCCTGCTTCCTCCCGTCCTGCGCCTCTCCATCTGCACGGCCAGCTCTGAGCATCCCTGCCCTGCTCCAGAAACCTTCTGGATGCAGCAGGCAGCTCCCAGCCACCTCAGCTCAGCACCTCCAGCAGCCAGCGTGCCACCCCACGCTCCGGGCACGCCGGGACCCCCGGTGCCCAGCACCCGGCCCCGGCCCCTGCCCTGCCTGCCCGGCACCCTCTTGCCTGTGCTCAGAGCGGAGCCGGCGGCTCCCTCTGCCCCAGCAGCCTCCCAGTCCGAGTCCGCGAGAAGCTCCCAGTCCCCCCGGCAGCCGCAGCCTTGTCCGAGAAGCAGTGCAGGTTGCAGGCACGTGTGTAATAGAAACATGTCTCAAGCGCTGGCAGTTCGGAAAGAAAACAAAAGGGGAAGGCTCGTCCCGGGCCCGGGCACCCGCGGCGGGGCGGGGCGGGCGCGGGGCGCCGCTGCTTCGTTCATGCCTTTGATGGTGCTTTTTGTTCCGCTTTGGAGCCGGCCAGGCCGTTCTCGGTGTTGTCGTTCCCTGACGAGCTCACCAGACACTCCTTCCTGCGCAGGGAGAGCACACGGGCAGCTGACACCCCCCCGACCCGGCCCCGCTCACGGCCACCCCGCGGCAGCACCCCCGCACTCACTTCCCGTCCTGCGTCTTCTTGATGATGAACAGGACCACCCTCTTGATGAGCATGAAGAGGATGAGGAGGCCGATGAGCCCCCCCACCACGCCCACGATGATGAGCGTCACAGTGTTGTCCGTCTCCACCACTGCGGGAGAGAAGGTGCTGAGGGGGCTCGGGAGGGGAGCGGGGAGCTCCCAGCTGCACATCCCACCCCCAAAACCCGTAACCCCCTCCACCCGAGGCTTCCAGGGATGTCAGCCGCTTCCGTGCACCTCCACAACAGGGAACCAAGGAGCCTGTCACCGCGTGTTGGCATTTCCACCAGCCCGGTGCCACCGCAGTGCCCCGGCCAGCACTCACTCTTATGGACCACGGTGAGGAAGATGGTGGCGTTGTGCTGGGCGTTCCTCTCCTTGGGGTTCTTGACGTGGCAGGTGTACTTGCCGGCATCGCTGAACTCCACGCCGTTCAGCACGATGGAGATGTTGTTGTCCTTCTTGGTGGTGGAGCCGACAAACTCCACCCGCGGGTTGTGCCAGATGAGGGTGGGCTCCGTGGCCTTGTTCTTTATCTTGCCGTGGTAAATCTGCAGAGGCAGCAGGGCAGGATCAGCTGGGTGAGGGAAAGGCTGACGTTCTCCTGATGGTGCCCGGACTCAGCTCTGCACACACAGACACCCCCACCAAATGTCCCATTAAAGCAGGAATGGCCACGGAGAGGAACCTGATGGTGGGAAAGCAGCAGGTCCGACCTGCCCTGAAGAGATGGAACAGACCATGCAAAAAATGGGAGATCCCCGGACAAAGCGAGCTCCTTTGCTGGCCAAACCAGCCCCCCTGCTGAGGAATTGAGGAGGCAAATATTTCCAGCAGGAAGCGAATCTATACAGAACCTTTCATATTTCAGAGCAAGTGAAGGAGGAGGAAATGAACCATTTTTTGCCCTAAGTGCAGATTTTCACCTGAACAGCCAATTTATGAAAACAAATGAACCCGTGGGCAGCAGCAAATCTAGGACAGCTTTGTGCCAAACCCAAGATATCCTGGGGTATTTGAGTCACCCTGTTTGCACAGCCTTGTCCCCCCCAGAGCTGGTGACACTCGGAGAGAAGGGCATCCTGCACGAGGAGAAAGGGAACTGCCAGAACTGCAGTGCTGAGCTGCACTGGGGGAGCACAACAGGACCTGCCAGGAAAGCAGAGGCAGAGCCCAGAGAGCCACCCACCAGCTCTGTCGAGTTGAAATACCATGTGAAGACCAGGTCCTGGAAGCCTATGCAGGTGGTGAAGGTGCAGGGCAGCAGGACATTGGAGTTATTCAGAGCTGTCACCGTGTTGGTCTTCCCCACCGACACCTCCAAGGCGAAGGCGATGGCGAAGATGTGCAAACCTGGCAGGGAGAGGGGAGGAGAGAGTGAGGCCAAGGTTTTGTCACCCCTCGTCCCCTTTGGCATAGCAGGCTGCCGTGGCAGGAGCAAAGGCGCCTGTCCCCAGCCCTAGAAGGGCTCGGTGGCAGAGGGGACCTGCTCCTGCAGGAGCTGAGGCTGGGTCACCCACAGAGACAGCGCGGGTTCAAAGGGAACCAGAATATCCCCACGAATAAAGCGTGCAAATGAGAGCCCTGATTTGCATGTTATCCACAGGCCTCCAGCTAGACCTTAAAGGGGGAGAAAAAAGCCAAGGCGAAGCAGAGCTCTGTTCTTCAGGCGGGAGCTGGAGCAGTAATTAGCGTGGCTGTCCTGGCCGCCTGTCACCCGCTCGCCCTCCCGCAGCCCTGCCCGGCCCTCCGGAGCAGCCCCCTCACGCCCAGCAGGGAGAGCCCTGGCTCCCCCTGGAGCTGCCAGATGACCTTCAAACTGCAGGATGCAGCTCTCCCGCTCCTCGCCTCCCCGCGAGCAGGGAGAGAGGAGCTGGTAGGAGCCCAGCTGCAGCCGAACACTCCTGGGGTGCAGGGACTGGCACTGTGCTGGGCAGGGCCACCACTGTCCCCTCAGATCCTTTCTGGGAGCACAGGGATACTCTGGTCCTGGCCAGAGGAGCAGCCCCGCTCCCCATCCCCATCCCACCACGGCCCCGTCCCGTTTGTGTGATGTGGCATGGCTAAGATGTGACACAGCCCAACAAAGCACTGTCCTCCCCTTTCCCAGACCTCAGCCACCCCTGCAGAGCTTTCCCTGGGCACAAAATCCAGGGGACTCAGCTTTTATCAGGACTACAGGCTGATCCCCAGCTTCCCCAACACCTTAACTCGGACACGCTGCCCTCAGCCTGGGACTCGCCTCTCTCTGCAGCCGCCTCTGCTGCTGATTTATTCTCCCACACAAGCCGGTGCTAACAACTCCCCAGGCACGTCGCAGCCGGAGCCAAGCCCGAGAGCCCTGCATCCTGGGCTCCGGGCCCTGCTGCAGTGCTGCATCGCAAGCACTGCAGGCGAGGAGTTATTTAACTTTACACAGAAGCACTCCTCATTTTGCTCGAGAGGCCGGGGCTAACGTCAGGGAGTGGTTCCCGGCAGATGGAATCTCCTGCAGCTGTCAGGCTCCTAGAGCAGCCCTGGGGACGTTACAGAGGGGACTTCGCAGGCAGGAGTGTCCCAGGGGACAGGAGTTGTCCCCCTGGAGCAGGAGTTGGCAGAGGGATGCCTGGCTCTGCAGGTACACCTGAGCCTGTGGCGTGCTGCAAGCGGACACTCATTCACAGGAAAGATGATTCCTTGTGGCTTGTAGCGCTTTAAAACCTGTCTGCCATCCTTAGAATGTAATCTGAATTGAACGTGTGCGGTAAATCGAGGCTGACCTTGTTCCTGTCATCCTGTGCTCTCCGGAAGACAAAATTGATATGTTACCACTAAATAAAGCACCGAGGAAAACACGCCGGGGGAGCGCTGACTGACCCTGCCACACATCAGCAGCTCTCAGCGCTGCTTCTCCATACCCTCCCAAAGCTGCTGCTCTTTGCACCACCAGACCCCCAGCCTTCAGGGCCACTCTCCTGGGGGCTCCAGGCTCCCTCCCATGCCTGCAGGCACCATTGTTTCCCAAGAGACAGCCCATGGAAGTAGCGAGCAGCCACTCCTGCTGCTGCCAGAGCCTTGGCTTGCCTGCGCTTTGCTCTTGCAGAGGGAGAGCCCCCCACAGAGCGGGGGCTCGCTGAGCACTGTGCCCACCCCGGACTGCCATCTGTGGGAAAGCTGCTCTAGAAAAACTTTCACTGCCCATGAAAGTCAGTGTGACACCCTGGCGCAGGCAGCAAGCCATGCCTGGCAGGCTGGCCGGGCTCCTCTCCAGCGGGGCTCGAAGAGAGGAGCTCCTCGGCCAGCCCGAAGCCGGCTGCGGTGTGCTCTGGGACAGGACACACAGCCCTCACCTCTCCTACGGAAGGGGCTGTGCCGTGGCTGCGGCTGCCGCTCCCTGAGGAGCACGGCATCCCCGAAACCTACAGACACAAGAGACCCGCCCTGCACTGCCCTGCCCACCGCCCTCTCCAGCTCCCAGCCCACCTGAGCGACTTGTGGGACCAGGTTCCCACGTCCACGCCCTGGACACCAGACCCCCCAGTGGTCTCCAGCATCCCTGAGTCTCTCCTACCACCCCACTGCCAGCTCAGGGGCTGGCACACAAATCTTGCAGGGAGTCAGGTACTTACATGCTTTTTTGTGTCTCCAGCATCCTTTAACTTAAGAACTTTGCCCTCTAAAACGCCTCCCACGGGAGTGCCCCAGCAGCAAGCGCTGCACAGCCAGCCCTCGGTTCCAGGCTGGCACGAGGATCACCCACGGGAGCAGGAGTGCAGCGGGCGCGTGAGGCTGATGCAGGTGGCCGGAGCCTGCCCCAGGTGTGCAGTGGGGAGGGAACGGCTGCCAGCCCCTCCCTGCACCCTGTGGCGGGGGATCTCGGGCATCCCTGGAACACAGGGCTGGGCATCATGCTCCAAGCAGCGGCCCTGCAGCGCGGGTGGTCCCCGCGCCAGGGACAAGCACATGCGAACGGTCGTTGTACCAGATGAACTGTAAGACAATGACCTGTCGGCGGGCGTGCTGGCGCTGAAGCAGTGCACGGCCTCCCCGCGGCCATCCCCCGGTCCCGGGCAGGCAGGCAGCGCGGTCCCCGCTCGCCGGGCAGCGCAGCAGCGGGGCAAAGCGGGGTGCAGCCGCAGTGCTCGCAGGAGAAGCGCTGGCGACGGGAGCGCCGGTGCGGGCAGGGCAGGGGCTGGAGCCGGGACTTCGGAGCTGGGGCTCGGCTGCGAAGTCACCTTGGCCAAGTGACTTATCCCCGGCGCTCCGGACCGTCCGTCTGCAGAGCGGAGAGCGGCGTTAGCGCCCGCGGGAGGCATCCCCGGGCGGGCGGGCGGGGCGCAGGGGCTGGGCGCGGAG